>JABFFJ010000130.1:0-114269 GCA_013623715.1 Fusarium verrucosum
GGGGTGGTGAGGAGGGCCATGGTGAGGAGGGTGAGTTTCATTTCCGTGATGGGGACCGTGAGGGCCATGAGGAGGAGGTGGAGGAGGTCCAAAGATTCTATCGTAGAATCTGTGGGCAGAGTGTCGCATCTCATCACCAACAGTGTGGAAAACACACTGAACACCATCACACTGCTTAATCTTCTTCATGGTCGAAGGGGGAGGAGGAGGATACTGCTTGCCCAGCTTCTTAGCAACAGACGCTTCCCTCTCCTTGACAAGCTCCTCAAGCTGAAGAATCTGCTTGTGCAGAGCACTCAACTCCATAAGCTCAACCTGAAGCTCCTCCTCAGGATCCTGGAACTCGCGGTCGGGGTACTCCCAGATTGAGGGCGGAGAGTTAGAAGCATCGTCGTTAGACGAGGTACCATTGTTCTTGCTGAAGGGCATGGACAGACTCCAGACATAGGCGGCGTTTCCAACATCGGAAATTCGGACTGGGGCGGTCTGCTTGAAGGTCATCCAGAAGGAAGACTCCTCGGTGAGAGCCATGTCGTCGAGGGCCTTGACGTTGAAGCGCATTGACTGGCCGAAGGGGAACTCCTTGGGACCGATGCATTCAAAGTCCCACTCAGCCGAGATAGTGGTCTCGTTGTTGATGAGGAAAGATCCAACACCTCGACCCTTGACGTCCTGCTTGAGAGGCTCGCCATTGAGGGTAATACTGGCAGGGCCACAAACTTCTTCTGATTCCTCTACATCGAATCGTAGTGTCTGTTGTATGTTAGTTTAAGAGATTGCCATTAACAAGGCAAAGACGCACAAGAGGATACGACTCAGACTCGCTCAAGGGAACCTTGACTGTGACAAAGGCTGAAGGAGTGACGTCGAGAGCTGTAGGCAGATATCCCATAGGAGGTGGCGGAGGGGGTGGAGGAGGAGGATGATGCCCATGAGCCAACACCAACGTCGGTGCTAGCACCACAGCAGCCTGAGCAAGGCCGCGCATATTGAAGCCTAGAAGTGGAGGATATTTCTCGTTATCGTGGGTAGTTTCCAACTGCAAAGCCCCTCTTACACAGATAGACCAGGGTATGTGCACGGCAGCCTCGCTACAGAAAAGCTTAAGGCAGAAAAGAATACGAAAAATGAGACGACGATGGGAAAAGCAGGTTGATAGCTGCGAAGAAGGGGCAAAAGAATAAAACAAGACGAGCTGAGTTGAGCTGAGCTGGTGACATGCCGTGGAAATGAGAAACCCACGCGACTCGACGGAAAGGACGGACGGGATGTGGGAGCCTGGGCTGGCCACGCGGATGCCTCCCCAAAAAGGCCCTGTAAAGTCCTGTAGTACACGATAGCTCAGGTGCTGAAACAGTTCTGAAGCCCTGTTGAGTCTAGCCTGCGTAGCCTAACTGACGGCCTTATCTTGAAAGGGTCGGGCGACGCAATCAACCAACCCACACTCTAAGCGATTGTCCAATTAGAGGCCGTGAGCTGACGAGTCCATTCTCCAAGCCCCCGTCGGCTTGACGGCCTCGGCAATTCTTCCTTGGCCTTGGTTGTCTTGGCAGTATTTGAATCTTAAAATATCTTCAATATTCTCATGACGTCTTATTAGCCATTGCCAGAACATCTTCTCTGTTTCGACAATTTGCACTGATAACTTGGATCCATCATAATTCAAACACGTCCTGATAATTTCAAACAAAGACTGCGGATGCACCAATGTACAACAGACACAGAATAAATCTTGATACGCTCCTCCCATATGCAGATGCTATGCTGAGTTCTAACAAATAGATACTCACAACCTGAGTATCAAGAAATACGGCTATCTATATGCACATACCATGCTAGATATCTTCTGCGTGCAGACCAGAGCCATGCATGCTCCTAACCATACCTCACACCTCATTCAATCGTTACCGCGGAACCTGTTATACACCAGGCTTTCACCTCATTCAGACAAGAAAGTCACTCAAGACCTGCACTCGTGTCCTCGCAACTTCAGAATCTTCACCCATGACCTGCATGATTTGAATCATGCGTGCTGTTGACAAGTTAGCAGGTTGGCCAGACACGGCGACATTTCATGTACACTTACTGATATCAGCTTTCGCCCTCACAAGGAGAGGATCCCTTGCCATCATATCCGAACCACCTGGCTCTCGTGAAGCCTCCTTCAGAACATTGCCGATACAAAGCGCTTCCAAGAAAGCCCGGTGGTTGAATACCCACCACACCCGTGCTTCTATTTCAAGCAGGGTGAAAAGGAGGAAGAAGGCGGTGATGGCATCATGCGCTGCCTCCAGTGTTCCACGAACATTGACAGGAACGTCAGGGCTCTCAGAGGCGTGGACGAGCATCAGGTTATGGAAGTAGTTGCTGGTCAGGAACAGAGTCTGACGAACCACCCTCTTGTTGGTTTTCGCCAGCGCCGTAATGCTATCAGGATCCCAAGACCGGAAGACATCAGGGAACGATCGGTAGACAGCTCGAAAGTCAGCAATCAGCTTCGACTTGTGTCTTGCTGTTGTGCAAATAGGTAGATCCAACGATCTTGGTGAGCAGATCGTCTCCTGAACCAAGTTGGCCAAAGTCCAAGAACCTCGAATATATGCCGTATCCGTGGGGTCGCTATTTGCGATAGAAGAGCCATCATCCAACAAATCTTCCACGGAAACATCTGTATGTGTTGCAGAGGGTGGCAGGGAAAGCAAGACCGTCAGGAAGGTATCTTGAAGAAGCACCGCTTGCCAAACCTTTCTTCGCTGTTGCTTCTCAAACAAGGTGGCGTTGGGGGTGACTATTCAAAATCAGTATGATACTAGTTTCAGGGAAAGCAAGCCACTCACCAATATTTGGATCTCTATGTAGACCCATAGCATAAGCCTGTCGAATTAAAATACCTGCAAATGCCCACCCATCTGAAGCATGATTATCATTGATGAGGAAGTAAACCAACAGGACCATGGCCTGGATAGATCGCAAACACGCGCTGCTGAGATATGAAGCAATACGCAGGGCCTGATTGCTGGCAGAGGCGTAGAACTCTGCTGTCTGCTTTCGCTCTTGAGAAGATGTCGTCGATGTCACAAACTGGGTACCCAAAGCCAGCATGACAAAGATCAAAGCAATGAATGAGGGGTCTGTGTCACTCTTATCTTGCTGATTCATCTGCCAGAAATGCTCATAATCCGCATAGAATGTCTGACGATGTATCATTGGATACACAGGGTCGACACATTCGAAGTAACGGCTGAGTAGTATATCGGCCTGGATCTTGTCAGGGAGGACAGAGATAACCTCTGGCAATCCTCCCTCGCATGTCCAGTAGTTGGCAAACGGATGCTCAGACCCAATACCAAAAACGTTGCTCGCAGAGGGTAAAGAGTACGGAACGTTAGACAGGAGACCAATGGAGAGTGCAACGGCGCCGCGGGAAGTTGCTCTGGGGTCATTGGACATGCCCCTATCTGCAATATTTGGAATTGGGGACTTTCCACTAGAACCCGACTTCTTTTTGGGAGGTTTGGTCATGCGGCGGCCATTGGCGGCAGACCGGGTGGTCTCCCTACTTGATTGTTAAAACAGAACAGACAGTAACTCAATCGGGAGGCATCATACTCGAGAAGATTGGCGACATGTGCATATCGGCACTCAGTTTGTCGTTTTATGCCTGGTTAAAGTGAGTATAAAATCAAGAAGACAAGGGGGGGGGGGTTCTTACAGGCAAGGCAATGAGGTCGACCTCTGTCACACTATGATTGATGTCAGTAAGCTATCCAACCAACCAACCAAAAACATTTCCATAGAACAAAGGAAGAGAAAATATTATTTTCACATGCTTAGGCAAGACTCCATGGGGAAAATGTAGGGGTAAAGTGGGCACATCTCATATGGGGTAACGTGAGTAGAGATGACAAGATGAGATGCAATCATGGTATGACATGAGATCAGATCACGGATAAGATAAAAATATCGCACCTTGGTCTTGCGCTCAACACATTCATGGCATGAAAGAGTTGGCTTGTTGCGCTTTTGCTTCTTCTTTGGAGGCTCATCTCCATCCACAGTGGTTGACGCGTCGTGATCATCCACGTCAGGGAGGTAATCGCCAGTATGATGCCTTGAGGTAGTAGAAGTTGATGCTGAAGGCAACCTATGGGAGATGGATGCAGGGGAGGTTGAGGCCGAGGCTGGTGTCAAGGCCGAAGATGGCGGATGAGTCCCGGGAAGAGGGAGAGTCGGATGCGAGGCAACCGGACCAGGACTATACGAAGAGGTAGAATGTTGAGCCGGCAGATGGGAAGGCGATGGATTTGAGAGAGGTGGCGGCTGATGATGAGTGTGACGCGGAAGCGCCCGCTGCGATAGATCCATTGACGATGATGCAAAGCTCGCACAAATATTCGGTCCAGTGAATGAGCACTCAATTGGACGCAGGTTATGTACTGTAAGTTACCAGGTGGGAGCTGGATCTGAAAGGAAACTGGGGCTGAGATCTGGGATTTATTTGCCTGCCGGGCCAAAAAAGAGGCACGATTGGATCCGGAGCTGGCTGGAGCTGGAAGCTCTGGGGATAGCTTAGGTGGAAGACCCCGGGAATAAAGACTGGAATCTGGGCTGATGCGACCGACTTGCTTTTAGAATGACACGGGAATGATTTTATGTTTGCCGGAACTCGGCTGCTGCTTGACAGTGGGCGGCGCTGGAAATAACGGCCGGGTATGGGCAGGGCAGCCGCGGCAGGCAGCGGTAGCGGTAGCGGTAGCGGTTGGTGGGAGTAGACAGCAGCTGGGGTAAGGCAAACGGATGGCCGAGATGTATAAAAACCATGAGAACAAACAGCCCGTGACGGTAATAACGAATCGATGGATGGTCGAGAGAGGCCTGGCAGTAACGGGTATAGGTAGGTAGGTATGTAGGCAATGGAAGTGACGATATATCCCGTATGCGTAGGGCCAGCAATTCAAGGGAATAACAAGGTCGACCGAAATCAAACCAAAACCAAAAAAAGAGAGAGGTCCCGGAAAAGAAAAGGGAATTGCGGAATGGGCAAGGCGAGAAAAAGAGTCAAAAATAAGAGGAGCGAGCTCATGCCCTCCTGGGCGTGGAAAAAAGAAGGCGGGGGCGGAGCGAGTGGGAATGAATGGCAATAGGTAGCAGGTAGCACCTCAGTGTATGGAGGTAGGTACGGTAGGTGCACTTTACTTTACTTTGTACCTTAGTGCTGTAGGCGGGTAGGTACCTACCTTCCCATGGAAACTACTGTACCTAAGATAGGTTACCATACCTCTAAGGGCAGTTATAAGCGTTAGGTACGGGTGTTGCGCCCGCTGGCGCGTGGTTTTTTGTCGACCAAACCTGCCCAAGATCAAGGGTAATAACAAATTTCCTGCATCCCATCCCCGTAACCCGCGGCTAAGTATGGACCTTATTTTCTTCATCATTACACGGGCCTGTCCTGTAGGTCTTTTTTCGCCTACACCCGTTTGATCGATATTGGACCCTTCTAGGGTTCATGTCTGTATGTACTGTAACTACGACTCAGGCCATACTTACTCAGGCGACGCCCTGCGTATTGTCGAGACAGACAGGCAGACAGACCATCAAGAGTCCGACCACTGGTTTCGATTTATTTCATTCGTTACTTTGGCTCTTCACTACTGTATATAAAACTGACTGAGACAATGCCGTTTCTATGGCTTCAAACTCAATCGCCAACCATGATAGCCATTGGATGCCAAATATAAGAAGCCGATGCGAATCGAAATCAGCTCTGACAGGCGTAATGATGGCAGCAAATTATTGCCGCCCAATCTCATTACTCCCATCCTTCGTCAGTGCCAATGGGAATCTACCGAACACCCTAATGCACTAGCCCGCAGCCATGTTCCATCGAAACTTATTGCTCGACTGCATTACTCGATCCTGAGGGCTCAAGGGGCACAACAGCATCAGACTACGTATACATCCAGGTTTCTCCCATTCTCTAACATCTCCGGCAGCTCTCCCACTTCGCTTCGAGGCAAGATACGACCATCCCACTCTCCAAGCGAGGCCTTTCACTTTAAGCCTCCTTTTTCCCCCTCTAGACTCGGTCACGTACCCTTTCAAGAGCTACTCCGCGACTATCAAGAGCTAAATGGTGCACGGTTCGACCGAGAACTCCGTTGACGGCCTCTTCAGCAAGTGCCGACCGGCTCAGTCAAGTAGTAGCAGTACGTAACTTAGATGTTTGCTAGGCTGTCGACTTGACACAAAAAAAGCGCACATCTGTCGGAGGAACCCACCAAAATGTTCCCTTATTTTTCCCGGCGCTTATTTGAGAAGCTCAAACATGTCGTTACTTGATGCTTGATTCTCAGAAACCTGGGGTACAAAACCACGCACGCAAAAAGGCTGGCCCAGGCCCAGGGTCTTTTTTTGCTAAGGAGTTGTGATCATCTCCACCGGGCTGAGCGCCTCCTCCCCGACGTTAACCAGCAGAGGCAATTCAAAATATTTCACTGTGAGACAGACCGACATATGTACAGGCTCGGTCGAAATGCCATACCAAGGCAGGAAGATGGGAATCCGAAATGGGATAAAAGGTCTGCGCAATCAGAGATGGCCAAGACGTCACCGAAAGAACCAAACAAAGGCTCCACGACTGTCACTCGGGAAGTTGATTTGAATTAAAACTACTCAAATCAGCTCATGGATCACCGCAGCAGGTTGACCGGCACTTGAAAAGTAACGTCGATTCTCAAATGCAGAAGTTCGATTTACTGAACTGAACAAACCTGGAAATTGCCCGCATCTAAAAACGATCGTCGCAAAAAGCAGACCAAGACGATCCCAACAGTCCGGCACCCTGGTAAAGTCGGGCGCCAGTGGCTTTGGTTCAAAGCCAAGTCTTCTGGTCATCCACTTGAGTGACCACGTCGCTCCGACAAGTCCTAGTCGATCTCTGTGCCTGAGACAAGCATCTCCTCTAGAGCTGACCTACCAGAGCCGGAATAATCCCAGTCGTTAGACAGTCAAACCTAATATCAACTGCACCCCTGGTAACGGACGAGAGACGGAATAGGAACACTTCCTTGATCTTTCCTTTTCTTGTATTGCCGCGTTCCATCGAACACTTACTTCCAACTCTAAATAGTCCTTTGGACTTTTCTCGGCGGCTCATGACGTCTTGTCTGATCACAAAGAATGTTGCGGCAGCTGGCAGTTGCGCTACTATGTCTGTACATATAGCTTACGTACCGGGTAAGCTTCGAGAAAGAATGAGAGAAGGATTTGTCGATCCCTTTTCTCGCTCTCTCATCCAAGCAGAGACTCCAGATACATTCCCATCACACCAAAACAAAGGACGGTAGTGGCCAAGTTACGAGCGGAAACAATGTCGAGACGCGCCATTTTCTTGGTCGATCCCCCAAGTCAGCCAAATTGTGTCCATCCATCCCTACATTACGATAGCGACGACGGCAATTCGTGGTCTCGTAACTAACCCCTGTTTGCCTCGTCAACTTCTGCTGGTATTGCCGCTCCCTCCCACCAACCTCCGTTGCTAGTCTCCTTCAAGCCCCGGACCCTGGACGGTCTAGAACGCCAAGAGAGAACTTCTTTGACCAATCTAAAGCGGAGCCCGTCCCATACGTAATGTTCTTTCTGCAATGGAAGTGCCCTACGACAAATGACAACGTCCTACCCTAGTTATTGGCTCTGCTACGGAAATGAAGCGGCCACCTCGTCATATTTCCTGAATGGCGCTGGAACCATCACGTGGGATGCAACCAGTTCTTGATCAATTGTGATGAGCGTCCCTGCTATGTAATTTACTGTAATAAGATAATTGACTGGTTAGTCATGCTGTATGTTTGTTACATTGGGCGAGGCCTGGTCAACTCAGCAGTCATGGGCGACCATTGATTATATGCTTCATGACTAGCCGTCAATGCCATGAAGCACATTGACTGCCCTACGAACTCAGCACTATACAACCTAGTGGTGATATCACGGGTATGAAAAAGATGTCAAGGAGATGCAACCCTAAGACGGAAATACTCTGGATATGTAGGTGGATCATGATTTTTGTTGGCTCAGCCCATGCTAGATCATTTCAGAATCTCTCGATCCCGGAGATAGTATCCGTCCATGGTGTTACCATATATCATGGGGTCTCTCATGAAGAGGCCTAGGGTAGATTTGTTAATAATGCTCCTATCTCGTATCGAAATCTATCTCTATCTTGATACTCCTGGCCCAATCGTTGTAATCATGACTCATCATAGATCTATGTCCTGATCATCGACCTATGAGGCTATGATGTTGAACGTCAAGTGGGGTTCAACGACCTCACCACTAATCAACTCACTCACAGTAACCTCACAACTAGGTATCATAACGAGCAACGAAATTCTCATAACATCTCTCAATTTACTTCACACATGAGGCCCACCACCCGTTCTATCCAACGAACAACTCAGATTCTTGGCCATCTGCAGCAAACAATGTCTGCGTCCTACCCTGTATCAGCTGCGCCGTGGCGCTCAACTTTCCTATCTCACGTCAATGAGATGGACTCACCACTTTTTACCCTCAGTACTCTTCACCATAATGAATCCTCAGTTACTCCTCGTTCACGTACCGTTGTGTACCGAGGCAATTGGACAGAAATGGCCGTCAATCCCAAGAACCAGGCACCACTGAATCCTTCCCTGTATGAGAGTGATCTCCCCACAATCGTCACCGATGTCCGAATGGAAAAGAGCTCGGAGCTATCAACAGATGGAAAGAGAGTTCCTCAATCTGGTGGCGGTGGTCCCGTCGAGGCTGTCTTCTGGGTCGTCGAGACCAGAACACAATGGCGTATTCGTGGACATGCTTATCTCCTAGGCCAAGATATCGACGACCCCTCAGCCTCAAGCGTCAAGCAAGAGATAGAGAAACACATGCGACGCAAGAACGCGGATGATTCGAGCTCCTGGAGCTGGAGAAAGGAGATCACAGCACACTTTGGAAATCTGAGTCCTGGCATGCGAGGATCGTTCCGTAACCCTCCACCTGGAACTAAGCGGGATGAGAAGCCTGCTCCTGGACTTGGACTGGGTCAGAAAGTCGAGGATCTGGATGATGAGATTGCGAGGAAGAATTTCCGTGTTGTTGTTATTGTGCCGGAGGAGGTGGACCAGGTTGATCTGACTGATGCTGACGATGGGAGGAGGTGGAATTATCGGTTAGTGGATGGTTCCTGGGAGAAGACGGAGCTATGGCCTTAAGATGGCCGATTGGCATGAGGAAGCATCCGTCCCATGAAGCCAATATAGAGAAGGGCTCTACGCATACTGTAGCTTCTTTAAATATCCAGGTAACCATAAGTCTAGGACCTTTTCCTAGGCTCTCGAAATATGCATGGTGTAGAAGCAGTAGGTCAAGTTAGCAAATGGCGACTGACCCGGAAGAAACACTGCCCTTTGCATAGCCTTAAGGATGGCCTGGATATCTTTACCATTGTAAGATTCGTCTCAGGCAATGCATGTACTCAAGCTTGGCATATGGTCAGGGAGACAAAGTGGCCTCGCGAACATGCAATTTAAGCCCCTGGCACTTTAGACGTGGGTTGCTTCAAACCTGCCCAGTGATGTTAAAGTATTACAAAGCAAATGCATCAACATCTGAGTGCTCTACCGAGAGTAATGGTTATATTGTTCAGCCCTGTGAGTGCTTGTTAGACACTTCGTGGCACTTGGGGATGCTCATCTGAGAAATGAGCATGCCCCATGCAAAAGCGAGATGAGTTACCTCATGACTTATAAATCAAGATGTGGGCATGTTCATTTAGAATGAATCATGACCATGCATGTGTGCTACGTGTAATACTATGCAGTATCAATACCAATACTACAGACCTCACAGGCGGCTAGTGACTCGTAAGTCAAATGGACACCCGACTACTTTACTATTACCACGTCACAATTAACTAGCAATTAGGCAATATACACTCATATTCAGTATAAAACCAAAGTATATATTGATACTATGAATATAGGAAAGCTGGCACGACCGCGTTACAAGCTGTGGTATGCTTGTCCTCTGCTATATGACCATCGATGGACACATTAACTGAAAGACGAATGCTGCTGGCTTATATCTACGTCATCTGGACACTGAATATAATTATATCTCAAGGTGTATAGGTTTGCAAGTGTTTCAGTGCATTTTGACAGTGGTGATGGCTGAGCATCTCGCAGTTCCACGGTGGTTCACCAGATGTCTATGAAACAAGGCTATGATGTAAACACGGAAGGCTGATATCCAAATCCTAATTCATGGAAGCCCGAATACAAAGCCATGTATCTAGCCTATAGATTGGATTGCACACGATAGAGCTGAAGAGGTAACCCGGCGTTCACTTGCGATGTAGTCTCTGCTCGTTGTGACTCTGGGCAAGCAGCCTTCGAAGTGACACCAAGACCTGTCGTCTCCAAGTGACATCCACATTATTTTTGTTGAACGAGTGACTAACGTGTCTATTCTCAAGACATGACCGCAAGAATTACCCTTTCGCCCTTTATCCTAGTTGTATCGCGCGTATTCTAGACCACATGACTCCTCTTATGATGCCCATTCGTATTTCACAGCCCTGCAATAAGCACGAGGCCTGCTGAAATCAAAGCATAAGACCAGTTATTATCGTCTCATAATACTATAATAGAGTCACATACTGCTCAGCAGTTTTGGTTACATTAGCACCAACCGACCACGTCAGCAACTCTTTGAATAATGCATCCAAAACCGTGTCAGCCTCAGTACATATTCTATTTATCCACAGAGGGTTTCAAGCTGGTGCCTAATTGGAACATGTAAGTGATCGTCTTAGCCATGCAGCTATGTCAGAATACATGATACGTAGGAATATTATACTCCACCAGCAGGAAGACAGCACGAGACCCGTAAGATCAAGAGATCTGCGATCCGATCAACCGAGTTCATCTAGGAACATGGCCGCCGCGCAATGCCCGACAGGGAACGGACTTGATACTATCTGCGGGTCTGCAGGACGATATGTTACACCATCATCTCCAACTCCGGAGTTTCTAATACGGACGATGCGGTGAAAAAGAAAAGAAAAAGACCGTTCGTGCAGCTGCATCTGTTGATATGTACATACATATGTCAGCCAGCAGACAAGGTAGATGCAGAGCCAAGGCAACCCATCCTGTTTGATCTTGTTTTCATCAATCATCATCTCGCAGGGGTCTTGCGATTGGGGCTGAATTAAAAGAGGCTGGAAGTGGCTCTTTTGAAATGATGCATAAAGCAATCTACGATAATTTCTGGCAAGGAATCACACTGGCCGTCAACTCACTGCAGGCGCAAGAAGCATGTCTCAGTTGTTCGAATTGCCTGCCCGCCTTGTCTTGCGGATAGTAGATCCACGGGCATTAATCTCTACATGGAACGGGCCTCATATATTGGCTCATGCGCTGTGGATTAAACAATAAGCAGTCAGAGCAGCATTGGCGGTTCAAGTAACCATGAGTTGGTCACAAGGTAAACTAGGCGAGAGTGTAACTCTGGATCCAATTCCATATCTGGATCCGCGTATTCTCAACCCCTGTTTCTGACAAGAGGAGTACTCCGACGAATTTCGGAGAGACTGGGGGAGCTATAAAACATCATGTTTGGCGAGTTGTGTGTGTCGAATTGATACGTACATACATACTCTGATGATGGAATTCACAACCGGTAAGAGATTGTCTTCCGACCCTTGATATGTACATACATCTCGGTCACGGCGATTTCTAGATTTGAACGAGTTAGAGTTGGTGTCGGTCCACCTCCGTTGGCCAAGGAGTTTCCTCGAGTGTAACCTCCGAATATGCACAGCAGGGCAGGGCAAGGGTTCGAGATGCAAGCCAAGCTTTGGAGTAAGACGGCCCGCACTAGGTTGGGTTAAAAGGGCGCTTACACCGTAAGGCTACGGAGATGTTAGGCGAGTCTCGATATCGTCTTATTGAGCGTAGAGACACGTGCATATCGGTAGATCTCAACGGATGCAACTCCTGTCACAAGTCTGACGTTAAAGTGGTGATAGTAATGCATTTACATCTGTCAACTGACATGACACGATACCTCGAAAATGCGTCCGTTGAGTTCTCAAGGGTTTCACCCCCTCATATCTGTCTACTTACGTTCACACTATGGGCGGGTAGCAGAGGGGCCGATCCGGGGATTGATGAGACTTTTCCTGTAATGGTATAGCATCTCAGACTCGCCGAATGTTCGGCGAACTTTCCTGTAAGGCAATATAAGCCGAGGAAACCCTAAGAAGCGAAAGCTGTTTTGAAAGCTTGATGTGGGATGAAGCTGGGGTTGGCGAGGCTCAAAATAGAGCTCACGAGTAACTACCGAGGTGCTATGTCCGTCATTAGCCAAAGCCTAACTGACACCTGATAATTGAGCCCCGGCGATAGTGTCATGTAGCAATGCAGCTTGCTTACACCGGTACTATCACGCGGATACTATAGACAATATGGGCCTCTTTTGCAGGCCATTGTCATTCCCTTTCGTATCAAATGGACTTAAGCTTCGTGTCAGGCTCAGATCCCCTCACTAGTAGAGTAGCATACTACAGATGACTCCACATTTGCCGATTTTCCTATTCCCCGAGCCTTAATACATTGAGCGGCCGCCGTCATGCTCTTCCCTGGCAACATATAGAGATCTCTACGCCGGTGACGACGACTCTGTGGATATCCCAGTGAGATTAATCTTATTGAAGATGCCTGGGGGTTTTGAGGCGACTCCGTTTGCTACCCTTGGCCCCCATGTAAAGTCATCTGAAGCTATCGTGAACAAGATCTTGGCAAGCTAACCTTAGACCATGAGGCTGAAAAGAAACTTTGACTACTTTATTAACTATGTTCTCGGTTTCTTACTCATTCGAGTTGGATGTCAGCGGTAGTGAATAGCCATAAGCCTTATTAAAACAATTAAGCCGTTGGCACATTGTATACTAATTCTTCACATGCCCTGACTGATTATGCCAAGTATTAACTTCATATTTACGGAGTATTAGGCTTGGCCTTGGCAAAGACCGGAAATGCCTATTTCTTGTTCTCAACGATCCTTGTATCGAGGCCATCTACGAGTAACTTGGCCAAAGCATCCGACTTGATGGCTCGTATGGATGCCGGTTTCGAGTCGGACTGTTATATATGCCCGCGCCGAACTGTTACATTTGACCAGTGGAGCAAATACTATGTCAAGGGCACCCATGGAGGACCACGAATAGTATATACATTCAGCCGGGAGTGCTTATCGAAACTCGGCATCTAGACGCCGGCGACTGTAACGATACAGAATCTGATAGATCAACTCAGCACGTATCTGCCGTTGCACGTCACCAAAGCTTCAAGGTGTATTCCACCCCGTTACATATTATGTAGGCACCTCCGATAGTCGGAATAAAAATAACTTCGTGTTCCCCAGTTCCTTAACTTCCTTTGCTATTGCCATCTGTTTCAAGACTATAGTTGGTGTTCATGTGATGATGATCTACTGCCGTACGACCCTATCCCTGCCTATGATAAGGGATTAATATCCTAGTTCGGAGTATTTATATACATATTCCTTGTTGTTCTCGGGATAACTCTATTCTAGTTGGTCGACTACCGGTATGAGAGAGTTGCCAGCAACAACAAGGCATGGAGGTTGCTGTTCGTGATATCACATTACATTACATCCCTTGTCTCATTGAGCCCAAACACCTGCACTGAGGAGCATTGGGTCCGGGAAACTTATCATAAACAAGAGACTTAGCATCTGATAGGTACAATCGAGTCATATGCTTGTTTGCATGCTTGCATCGTTGTTTCGGCTCCTGATACTCACAAGGACAGAGCATCACATTGTAATAAGCGCCATGATTGCATCTAGACCATATCAGTCACTAATATTGTATTAATCTGGAAGTTTTGCCCCGTTCTCCGCATATTATGACTAGTTCGAGCAATCATCCAAGGTCCAAGAGTTGTTGGCATTGGCAATAGACCAGTCTAGATGACTTAGATGACCTACACAGTCACAGCTAGAATAACAACTTCACTTCATGGGCAAGGCCGATTGTTTATTCGAAGCTGAACTTGATGCTTGGACTTGCTTATCTCTTTTTCTAGAACAAGGTAGACTGGTAGAACTTACATCTCAACATTCCTCAATGAGACCACGTTAACCATTATCCTGTCAAAGAACAATGCAAGATCCCTTTTCAGCTGAGAGCTAGCAACTCGGCAGCTAGTGAAGACGCTTATTTCTCCACACAAGAAAACAATTCAATTCAAAGCAGCTAAAAAAAAAATAGAGCTAGTTCGATTGGCTCTTCGGCAGTTTGCGTGTGAGTGGCATACACAAGTGTCAAAAGAGCGACGGGTGCATATTGTCAGCAGAACACGAGACACCTTTAACAGGTTATTGTACCTGATCGTATGACTTGGCACACACCATTGATGATTATTTCCTTGGCTTGCACCCAAAAAGCTCAGGACCAACATATATTGTAACCGGTATTAACCAAGAACCAACATACATATGTGCTTCAAATTTTGATGGCCACAAGGATTAGTCGGACCTGTTCCGATGAAGAGTGTGACTAGTCCGAAATAGAGAGAGCAAGAGAAGGCAAATGTTTCTCGTTCAAGTGATCGGTGTGCGTAGCCGTACATGCATGGATGGGTTATGGTGATTTGTTTGCAGTGAAGATCAGTATGTAATTGAGAGTTGATGGTGCCTGCAGACGGCATAGCTAAGTGTGTTTCGGTCAACCAAAATGTCTTGCGGCTGTTCGAATTATGACCAGTGATAGCTTAGTAAAGTCTCAAGTAGGTGCACAGTTGGGTAGCTTATCAAACGTGTCAATGTCTCAGTATCTGTCTCGGTGCCAGTTTTCTCTCCTCTCATCAATGTGATGGCCCTACAGTAGATACATACGGTATTATCCAGAAACCCTGTAATTATATCGTCATAAAGCACAGGTTCCCACTGTCTCAAGCCAAGCCAAGCCAAGCCAAGCCAAAAGGCCCCTTTGACCGTTTGTGCCGTTTTTTTCGTGCATCGTCAATGCGGAGCGAGCCGGCCATCTAGAGACGAGACAAAAGTCGAAGCACAACACCAATGGGCACTATTCGCCGATCTTTCGACAGGCTAAACCTGTTGTCGTCTGGAGCTTCGTCTAAGTTATGGGGATTCAAGTTCAAAAAGGCCGTGACTGGAATGACCCTCTCTGCTGCAGCTTGACGGATTCGGGTTGCTGACGATCCTTCATGCTTCTGAGTGCAACATCGGAACTGCAAGAGACGGCCGATTTATTAACGCCCACACCGCTGAGATACATACATATCGGATCGAATTGACAGAAAATCCCGTTTTATTCGCCTTGAGCCAAGCGTCTAGTCAAGTTCTAGATCCCTTTTCATCCCTGAGGATCAGCAACTAACTGTGACAGCATGCCCTGAGAAGCTGGGGTTCTTTATTAATGACGGTCGACCAACCTGTTGAGACATTTTGAATCCATGCAGCAGCGGCACTTAGTTACTTGTTGGCTGCAAGCCCTGCTCTGCCCTGCTCTGCTCAAGAGAGAACAGTCAAGTCAGGTGATGAGCTGTCGACGCTTGCAACCCGCAAAACCTTGCTCATCTGTTTGGTCAAGATTCTGTTGATCTCATATGAAATGGCATGACCTCGCTTCGGAGCGTGCCAGCTTGAACTGGTTGGAGCCTGAGGTGTATAAAAACTATGGATCTATCTCTTCTCACATGCCCAGGCGCAAAACTGAGCTTTAGTTGACTAGCAAGCGAGCGAGGTCAAGCGAGGCCGATCAAGGAAAAGAGAAAAAATAGAACCGAAAAACAAAAGCTGCGAATCGGAAATAGACAAATAATGGCTTGAACTGCGGCGGCAGTTTCCACACTAATATGAATGACTACCGCAGTAAACTATCAGTTGCAGAGTTATTATAGGGAACAATCAACAGTCGATCATATCAATAAGTTTTATCGTCATGTTACGAATTGTTGATGCGACGTTAATATGCACCGTTATGCGAGATGATCCCCGGCTTGGCTGCTGCGTGTTGAGTTGTCCTTTAACCGTTGGACACGAACACGCGGCGAAGACACAGCCTCTTTTGATCAAGAACTGTTGGTTGAGTATCAGCAGTTTGGTGTTACACTCGAATTTAACCAGTGGATCAAGAACCAACAGGTTTATGTATGCACTCTGAGCAGCTCAATGGGTTGAGTTCAATGGGTATACTGTAGTTGTTAGTAATAATGAATATTGATGACTACCTATGGATGGACCCTTCAAGAGTGGACTTGTTTGTGGGCGTAGATGGATAAACCCTGTCTCTGGTTGAGGATGCATCTAGTGTCAATACCTACCCGTGTTGCCGATCATAAGCAAGTATGGAGTACAGTGTCACTAACAACGACAACGCAGCACAATGACAAGTTGATGAGGAACAAGGCTGATAGTTTCCGGATGCTGTACCACTTCCTAGTACAGGAATTGCAGCGAACCGGGAGCCATGCGATATTCAAATTATGCTCTTGACGTACAAACGACGGGAAGTGCGGCTTTGTGCTGCTGTGTTTCTCGACCTTCCTCTATAGGTAGGTCGTTTCAGAGGAAGATCGTGCATGGGAGTATGGCAAGGATTTTTGATGAGGGAAACCAGATAGAGACTTTTTTCCCGTTATCTAGAAGAAACTAAATAGTGACGGTCTATGTATAATGCATGGATGGTAGTTTGCCATGCTTGTGATGGGATTTGAAACAAGAGATATTCAATTTGCTTCTCTAATAAGAGTTGTAGGAATGGGATGTGCGTCACTATCTGTTCGGAGCTCCGTATCAACCATGCCAGAATCAATAGATGAGTATTCGACTAGGGTAATGGAAACTGTCAAAAGCAATAACAATTCATCATCAGCATCCGAAGATTTGACAACCATTTGTCATGATTACATGTTGGCTCGTGCCTGAGAAACCCTCTCATAACCGACATCATGTGACAACATTTCCGTCCAACCTCAGGATACAAGCCAACAGATGCAATAATAAATCAATCAAGAGAAAAAATAGCTCAAGGTGGGGTGCAAGGGTTCAAGTTCGTCAAGGGTTAAAGTCTTCAAGGGCCGAAGGTTGGTTGTACAAAAAGCAAAAAAAGAAAACCACCTCCCTAAACTTGACATCAGACATCGATAAGCTTCAGATGGAATCGAAAAGAAAATCATGACATGAACAGGAGGTACCTAGTTAAGTGAAACTTGACTCTTGGTATGCAGACAAAGCACGGCATTTGCATCATTCACGTAGATCCCATTGCAATGTCCTGCAGCACAAGCGCAAGAATCTCCCGATTTAGGCTTCGAGGGCGATGTTCGACAAGCTCCGTCCGTGTTTTTTTATCTTTCCGTCGCCGAAGGTCCGGCACGAGGGGATGTCTTGCGGATGTGGTGATGGGTAAGAAGAAAAGGCCATGAGTAGCGGGCCGAAGGTTGGACAAGGCGAGATGGGATCGACGGAAGGGCTGTTAGTAGGTACATACATACGTTTATTTGTTTCTAAGTATGTACTTTTATGTATGTAGTCATGTCGTATCATGAGTAAAGGCAACCTGTCAGATGAACAGGAGTATCCGCTGTATCCCTGTGGTCTTTGGAGGGATGAGGAAACTCCTGTTTGAGTGAGCGAGTGAGTGAATGTATGATTTGAATAACTATGACTTTACTTTACTTTACTCAGGTAACCTGCATGAGCTTGTGTCTGTGCCAGTGCCAGAGAGGACATGATGGGCCGTGGTTCGGTTCAACAGCTAGCTCCACTGGATCCCCGCTGGAAGCATTCCCTGTTTACGAGTACGCAATTCAACTCGTCCAGCACAGTACAGTATTAGCGATGGCCGAGGAATTGATTGAGTTGAGTCATCTATCATGTGCGTTAGTTACGAGTTAACGCGTTGTTGACCATTGGCTGATGTAGTTCTGTCTCATCAATATCGCGAACCGAGGCCGGCCGGCCGATATCTACTGAGTGGCAGTCTATTGTGTCAAATTCAACACCAAGCCACATGCATTAGACGCACAATTAGCTCAGCCCAATGATTGACCCTTAAAACGTCAGTCACATTTCTCTGCTTTTTTGCTTGAGCGCCATCCCGCACATCCATCCCACATTCACCCTAAGTGAAGTGAATTACCCCTGGGCGTGGCATATCTGATGGCATCGTCTTGCTGCAGTATAATGACCATCACGGGTATACGGTAGTTGTTCGTGTAGGCATCATCAATGGCACCTTGAGATTACTTGCATATCCTACCTAACCTAACCTTTTCTTCCTAGGCCAAGGCACTGTAAATAGCCTGCCATGCACCGTGCCGCCGCGGCCGTAATTCCTGCCGCCCTGCCGCTGTGTGTCCATCGTCTCATGACCCCTGCCTTGCGATGGAAGAATCTTCTTTTTTTCCCATCTGGACATTGCCGAAAAATGCCCCCATCCCCTCCCCTTTGTCGTTTGCTGTAGACTGCGTTGGTTGTGTTAAGGGGGTCGTGCCAGTGGCATGTAGTACGGATACATGCATTTTATGTGATATGCAGTGTGCCAGACGGTTCCTCTTGAGTTGCTGCACTCTGATCCAATTGGACCCGACTTAATCTGCACCCCCTAGACATAATAGACACCCCAGTGAAACACCCTGTCTTTGACGTCCATCGCCGCTACGTTTACCCTGTCCTGTCTTGTCTTGTCCGCAGTGTCAGTCAATACCTATGCATTGCATCTGCATCTAGGTATCTGCATTGCTTCTTCTACCGCAATAAAATCTCTCGCCATCCATCCCCATCCCGCCTTTTTGCTCCCACCCATGGCCCATGTTCATGCTTGTTTTGCTCCCCTCCTTCACTGACACTCTCCATCTTCCCTTTTTCGTTTATTGGGTTACGTACCAGCCCTAGGTTACCTTATGTAACTATCACTCGATTGGATTTCTATCCCTTCCTTCATCATCATCATCATCATCATCATCACCATTCTCTTCTTTCTTTCTTCCTCCCTTACATTCTTCACTCACACATCCCTCCTACTCTTCTTTCAACACATCCAGCCTCTCTTATTGAGTTTCGGCTCCTTGGATCCTCTCACCAAACAACTGACTCCTCGCCTTGCCGCTTCGGGGTCTAAGTCGTCCCAACTCCCGCGCCCTAATCAGCAAACTCCGGTCTATTTCAGCTCTTAACCGACCCGAGCCAAGCTCAAAGCTGCCTTGTTAGTGAACTGTGGCTTGCTTTTCGTCCGTCCAGAGCCCATTCAGCCAATCCTGCGAGCTTAAAAGGCCATTGGAAATAAGACCCTAGACGGGCCTATTCAACACACCCTTGGAGTCGTTACTCGTCACTGTAAAAAACGCTTCAATTCCCGTATTCCGCGCTCTCTAGTCTAGCTTCCTCTTCTCCCCGCCGCACTTGCACTGCATACCCGGTCAGTTATTCCATAGAGAGACTGAGCCTCCGACCTGCCGAGATCCCCTGCCCTGTTGAGACGACACGAGACGTAAGCGATCAATCGAGCAACGACTTGGAAGTGGATTTCTCAACCCAAACCTTGTACTTCTCTTCTCCGACGACGCCTCAGCTGTTGGTTCTCCTCTCGACAACCAACATTTCATTCATCGCACCAGGTGCCATCCATCCATCCATCTTAGTGGACCCATCAAGCGTCAGACCAGACCAGACCAGGCCAGCCCAGACCTAGACCAGTCCAAGACTCCAAACCAACCCGAATCATTTTTGTTTCGGCCAACCAACCTTACAAGGCTCTTTAATCTTAAACCACCTACAGAACAGCGTCCTCTATTCTCTACAACTTTGGGCATCTGGCTTCAAACTCACTCCCAAACTCTGTCTGGCGCCCAGTTCATGTCAAGCCGCATTGACGCATCCATTCTGTATCCTTTTCTTGCCCAGGGAGAACCCTTGTATTAACGACGCCTACGACGATTACGACCATCACGAGACAGAAGACTGATACGAGTCTCATC
Organism: Fusarium verrucosum; assembly: GCA_013623715.1. Classification (NCBI taxonomy): domain Eukaryota; kingdom Fungi; phylum Ascomycota; class Sordariomycetes; order Hypocreales; family Nectriaceae; genus Fusarium; species Fusarium verrucosum. The sequence continues at coordinate 20,070 of JABFFJ010000130.1, forward strand.
CAAGAACCGATCCGTCCGATTTCTATCTGTATCTCCACTCCAGTATTATGGTGATTGTCTGATCAATCTTTTCTACCTACCTACTTATTCTTTGATATCCACGAATTGCACGTTCGCCCTGCCGAGACGCGAAACGCTGCCGATCACCCTACGATTATTTGCCACTAGGTCCAGACTCAACTTGACCTCCCCTCCCCCAACTTAGCTCATTCGCCTTAATTTTGCAAACACCCAGCTCCTCGGTTTCAGTTCCAACTCACATCACCAATCTTCAATCCGGCATCTAGGGAGTCGGGTGAACATCACCTGGCCCCTATATCTTCAGACAACACGGCTCCACCGTTGGAATCAGATTTCCGCGACATGGCTATGGATGCGCTCAAGAACCTAGTGAACAACGTCCCAGACTGGTTGCAGCGACTTGACGACCTCAGCGGCCAGATCGACCAACGCCAGGCCCGACTGGCCGCTGCTGCTGCTGCTGAAGGCAAGAATGCAGAGACAAAGTCCCTTCGCAACAAGGGCTCGACAGAGTCACTTAAGCCCAAAGATGACCCCCCGGTAGTCCACGCCGAGCCTCCCGCGAATGAGGCTATCCTTGAAGATGCTACCGCCCAAAACACAGCACAGACGCCAGTAAAGACCGATGCTCCCAAGGCAAATCCACAAAGTCCTGGCTCCAATCACCAACAACAAGAGATCATCAAGGCCGTGCAAGCTAGGGCACGAGCTCAGGTTAGGAAGAAGCCCAAGTCGCCATCCATGATGTCCAACGAAGATGCTCCCCCTGCCTACCGAACACGAAGCATGATTATTGTCTACTACGATAGCTATGTCCAGAGCTTTTTTGATGATCTTGTGAGGTTCGTTTCCTCGAGTCGAAACCTGATGCGCAAGGCCAAGATGGCCGCACGAGTCGCCCAGATCAAGAAGCTTGCCGAGCAGGAAGTGTCAGAGGATGGAGACAATGAGGACGCAGTCCCTTCACTACGATACATGAGCAGCAGACGGTTCGGTCCCATGTCAATATCTCGAGCCGGCAGTGGCGACCAACCACCCGATGTATACGATAAGCTTGACAAGGGTCTCGAATTTGTGCAGAGCATGTGTGAACATGGTGCCCACCAGTTCCTCCGCGATGGCGACTGCAATGATGAGATTAGCAAGGTGCGGAAGCGGCTTACCGAAGTTCTTGAGATGGCCAAAGTAGAGGCGGAGCGCGTTGAGCGTGAAGAGCCCGAGATGGCCAAGGAAACAGGCGATATGGGCAAGATCCGCACACGACGACCCATTAGCATGCGCCGCGATATGACGGTTGGCTTGAAGGAAGGCAGCCCGACACCCACAAAGGAGGAGAACAACAAGCTGGAGCCCGCCAAGCTGGAAGCTGCCGAGCCCGCTCTAGTAGCGGATCCCATGGCGCCTATGGCTGTGGATCCTAATATCATAGAAGCCGACGAGGGCATCGACGTTGAGATGGAGATCCCCAAACTACAGTATCGATCAACCCGGGCGATGCGCAGTCGCGGACCATAGAATGGCCAGCCGTGTGCCTGGGCCATCATCCTCGAAACGCCATAAGAGGGGAACACTTTGGTTTGCCTTTCGGCCTTGTTCATATTGTTTGCTAGCCTATGCTACTCATCCACATCATCATTGGCGTCACGGACTGGGAAAGAAGAACAAAGCTTGAAAAAGGGAGGGAAATCCTGTTGGAATCTGTTTTTGGTTTTATCTCCCCGCGTTGGAACACGAAAGACCATCTGACATGTTTCATTTTTTATATCTATCACGAAGCATGAGCATTGCATCCGTATGGACTGGCTTTGCCTCTTTCTTATATTAGTTGTTGGTTTTGGGAGCTCATCTTTTGACATGAAAAAGAAAGATCATTCATAGCGTCGGGGTTGTTGCATGCTCAAAGGGTTTTCAAGGGATCTTGTTGATATTTTATTTCTGTTGTCTACACTTTTTCTTGTTTGATATAGTGTTTATCTAGGTTCATGGTTACGAACAATTGGAATGCTTGAAAAGAGCTCGTATGAGCTGTGATATTGTATTATTCCCCGTTTATGATCTGGCTTGTGCATGCATGCCTTGTCATGTTTCTTTTTGACGTGTCTCGTCCGTTCATGATCGACCTGTTTACCCAAGGCCTATACTGGCGGAGAACATATAGAAGACACTGATATGGTTAGGACGCATCAGAAATAGCATTCGGGGCCAATATACTTAAACTACTAATCTTGGAAGGTTTCTGCATCAATAAACCACTCTTCGTGGTCCCTCTCTACATCTCCAGAATAAACGGAAGACCTTTTCTCTGTACTTGACCATACTAACTTTACATCCATAGGGGGTAAAACTAGCAGTCGCGTCGAGAAAGAAATAATTAGAAGTGCCACTAAACTATTATAACGAGACGCTTTTAGGCTATTTAGCCCCCTTTACTCAGCTTATCTGTATTATTTGTGAGATTTTGAGCTTGGCTTTCAATACTCGGTTGGGTCTAGAGGCCGACCACTGGTAACATAGCATGTAAGAGTTGGCAAGGAAATAAAATAAGGAAAATAATTTTTGAAAAGCACCAAATAAGAGGAATCTTGGGAATTCTTTAAGCTTTCGTTAAAGAATTTTCAACTATGTCTAGGTAGGCAATTTATGATCATTGATAGGCCATGGAGTTTAAGTTGATTCACTTAATTAGAGGTGGTGGTTGGTTTAGTTAGTAGTGGACAGTGGGTCACGCTTCCGCGTGCTCAGGTACCTACCATATGACGTCCCTCATTGCTCCTGTCAAGCTTCACTTCTACATCAACAACGGTAGATTGTTTCTCCATACCTTATTATAGCCAACACCGAGCCAACGGACGGTACTACACTTTCAACACCTCACCCTATCTTGAACATCGTCCCTTGCCAACCTTGACCTTCAAAATGACGATAGCTTCGTGCGTGACCGACCAATAGCTTTCACCATCCGCTAGGCTCCCCGCCAAACCATGGGTCAAGGGTTCTCCCTCGCGACGCCGTCTGTCGGCTCCGCGGGCATCGATATCTCGGAGTTGAGCGATGTTCACTACGAGAAAAGCATCGGAAATGCGAGGTTTATGAAGGCGATCCGTGGCCGCCACGAGAATGGTCTAGTACTCGTCAAAGTAATAGCCAAGCCATACGCCGATGTCAAGTTGGAGAAATACAAGAAGCAGATAATCGGTAAGCCGTGGGAGCTCTTCGTTCCCTCTATGGGGTTCGCTGACCAATTTCAGAGCAGAGCGAAGCGATATCAAGAATCCCGAATGCCCTCGGATTCCAGCGCATCATCGAGACCGAAACCAACGGTTACCTGGTCCGCCAATTCCTTTACAGCTCGCTCTACGACCGAGTCAGCACTCGACCGTTCCTCGAAGACATCGAAAAGAAATGGCTGGCCTTCCAGCTTCTTTGCGCTCTGCGCGACTGTCATGCGCAAGATGTTTACCACGGCGATATCAAGGCGCAGAATGTCCTGGTGACCTCATGGAACTGGCTGTATCTCTCCGATTTCTCCTCCGCCTACAAGCCCGTTATGCTCCCCGACGACAACCCGGCCGATTTCTCCTACTTCTTCGATACATCCGGCCTCCGCACTTGTTATATCGCCCCTGAGCGTTTCTATGCTTCTGGAGAGGCACCACCACAGAAGGCAAAGATGACATGGGCGATGGACATCTTCAGTGCTGGCTGCGTCATTGCGCAATTGTTCCTTGAGTCCGAGATCTTCACCCTCGCCCAGCTTTACAAGTATCGCCGTGGCGAGTACGACCCTGTGATTACACATCTGAGCACCATCTCAAATTCAAATAAGGATCTCGCCGACATGATAGCGCATATGATTCAGCTCGAGCCTGAGAAGCGATACTCGGCAGACCAATATCTGGACTTCTGGAAAGGCAAGGTGTTTCCGCATTACTTTTACAATTTCCTGCACCAATACATGGAGAACATAACCGACCCCTCGTCAGGCAATAGCCCTATGTCGGGTGCTTTGACAAACCTTGGAGAAGCTGATGACCGAATCGATCGCGTGTTCTACGATTTCGACAAAATTTCCTACTTTCTTGGGTATCAGCTGGAGAAGAGGACCTCAGGAGAACCTCAACCACCTCCCAGACTGAGCCTCTCGCATTTCCCCGTGAGACTTAATATACCAAACCACAACCATACCGTATCGCCAGACCTAGAACCACCAGAAGATGATGGAACGTTGATATTCCTAACACTGATTGTGTCTCAATTAAGAAACACTGCGCGCGCATCTTCACGAATCCGCGCTTGCGACGTACTCCTTGCCTTTTCAGAGAGGTTGACTGATGAAGCCAAGTTGGATCGAGTTCTTCCCTATCTAATGACCCTTCTCGCCCCGGATGAGACAGATTTGGTTTTGGTTGCTGCTATTCGAACCATTACTCAGCTTTTGCAGTTGGTACAAACGGTCAACGCCTTCAATTCTCATGTCCTGGTCGAGTACGTCTTACCTCGCATGGAAATAGCGCTGGGCTCTAGATCAAGGATACCTAGCCCTTTGGTTAGAGCAACATATGCTTCTTGTCTTGGAAGTCTTGCGACTACTGCACAGAAATTCCTCAACATGGCCTCGAGCCTTCGAGCTGATGGCTCAATGCCTATCACGGATCCTGAGGTCGAACCTGGAGCGGATGCCAAGGCGAACTTTGAAAGTGTCTTCGATAATGCTGGACGGCAGCTTTTTGAGGTTCTTGAAAGCCATTCGAAGCAATTGGTCGAGGACCCAGACATTTCAGTTCGCAGAGCGTTTCTGGCCTCTGTACCCGAACTGTGCCTCTTCTTTGACCATCATTCAAACGACGTCCTTCTCACCCATCTCAATACTTATCTGAATGACCGTGACTGGACACTCAAATGCGCCTTCTTCGATACGATTGTGGGCATCGCAGCCTTCATTGGAAGCACGAGTTTGGAGGAGTTCATGCTACCCTTGATGATTCAGGCCTTGACTGACCCAGAGGAGTATGTAGTGCAAGCGGCTCTTCACTCACTTGCCCAGCTCGCTGGACTTGGTCTGCTATCAAGACCTAAAGTATGGGAGCTAGTCGACCTCACCAGCCCATTCACAATGCACCCAAACATTTGGATCCGGGAATCAGCAACAGAACTTTTGTCCATGTCGGCGCGATACTTGCCCCCTGCTGATGTCAGGTGTAATCTGATGCCTCTTGTAAAACCATTCTTGAAAGTGGAGGTCCTGTCGGACTTTTCGGAGCTCAACATACTTGATGCACTCAAGAGACCGTTAGCTCGAAATGTTTTTGACCAAGCTATTACTTGGGCCTTGAAGACAGAACGTGGGGTCTATTGGAAGCCGCTACAACAATTGAGGCCCTTGCTATTCGGCTCTAAGAGGTCAACATCAAACCGCGCCTCTCGAGATCTGACTCAAAGTTCCATGGGGCGAGTTGCTCGAAATGACGAAGATGAGCAATGGCTGGCAAAGCTCAGGAATCTTGGACTTAAGCATGAGGATGAGCTGAAGCTTGATGCTTTACGAGAATTCATCTGGCGTCTTAGTAAGATGAAGGCGCGAGATGCTTCGACTACAGATGGTACCACATCTAATGGACTGGTATCTCTTAAGGCCTTGGGAGTCACTCCCCAAACTGTGTTCTTCAACGATGCACCTCTTCGGGATCCCAAGGCGGTCGTGGATCTTGAGCCACCAGCAGAACCTTACACAATTGCAGATGCCCTCCTGGACGCTTCAATGACCATCGATGACTCGGCTGGCGGAAAGAAGAGGGTCAATACCAACCGCCGAGTACAAAGTGTTGGACCACTCTCATCGCGTCGTGTCCTTTCACCAACGAGCGGCAGCCGGACACATATGAGAGCACCATCAGTGGGAACTTCAGTACAAACAGGTGATGATGCATCCTCTCAAGGAGAACCATCCTTTAGACCTGTAGTTCGACATCAGGCAAGCGCCCTGAGCCTGCTTGACCGCAAAGACAAGAACAAATCTATTGCACAAACTGGTACGACTGATGCCAATGCCTTTGGCGAAGTTGAAGGGCCGTTTGCTCAAGCCTCATCAGACCAACATCCATCCTCTGAAGGGAATGAAGGAAATACTACACGCCCCCGACGATCGAAGCATAGCTACGAAGGAACCGACCCAAACATCCAGAGGATGTTGGACAATATGTATGTGGATAATTTCCCTCGCGATGTTGTCGAGTTTGGACCTATCGTCACACCGATCAAAAGGAGCAAAGCAAGTCACGTCAGTGTTCAACCTGGAGAGGAGCCTTGGAAGCCTAATGGACAGCTTGTTGCAACGTTTGCTGAGCACAAAAACCCTATCAACAGGGTGTTGCCTTCTCCTGATCATATTTTCTTCATCACTGGCGGCGACGATGGCACTGTCAGAGTATGGGATACGGCTCGGCTGGAGCGGAACATTACGCATCGTTCTCGTCAAGTTCACAAGCATGGTGAAAACACACGAGTTGTTGCCCTCTGCTTTGTGGAAAACTCGCATTGTTTTGTGAGCTGCGCGTCCGATGGTAGTGTACACGTGGTGAAAGTCGACACGGTCTCTGCGAGTGGAATGATTAGGTACGGCAAGCTGCGTGTTTTACGCGAATACCAGCTTCCAGATGGTGAGTTCGCAGTGTGGTGTGAACACTTTAGGCAAGAGTCAAACTCCGTTCTCATCATCGCCACGAGTCGTTCGAGGATTCTCGGCATCGACCTAAGAACCATGAGCCTCCTGTATACCCTCGAAAACCCAGTACATCACGGAACGCCCACTTGCTTTTGTGTGGATAGGAAACGCAACTGGCTTTGCGTTGGCACTTCTCATGGAGTGGTTGACCTTTGGGATCTACGGTTCAAGATGAGACTCAAGGGTTGGGGCTTACCAGGCAAAGGCTCAATCTACAGAATGTATATCCATCCTACGAAAGGCCGCGGTAAATGGGTGTGCATTTCTGGTGGAACTGGTCAAGGTGAAGTCACCGTTTGGGATTTGGAAAAGACGGTCTGCCGAGAAATCTACAGAGCTGGGGGCAGCAAAGATGGCCTCAAAGGATACGAGGCTTGGGACGTGGATGAAGATAAGCGAGAAGGCATGCTTGGACGATATGCTACCAACATCGAGCCCAATGAAACAGCGAATGCTGATCGAGGAGTTCGCGCCATGGTCGTTGGGACTGCAACCGCAGAAGACTCGAGAGACGTGAGACACGCCTTTATCGTCACTGGTGGCTCAGATAAGAGACTTCGTTTCTGGGATCTTTCACGAATGGAGAACTCCTTCATCTACAGCGGTCTCTTGCCTGATCTACCCAAACCAACTTACACGACGTCACATCCCACAACAGCATTGACGCTGAACACTGAGCGATTCCCCAGACAGGCACCGACAGCTCCCAATGCGGGCTCCGGATCAAAGGCCAAGTCTTCGAGCGCGCGACCGCCCCGATCGACGGTCATTTCACTTCAGCAGCAGCAATTACTGCAGTCTCACATGGATTCTATTTTAGACGTGGCGTTGCTGGAGCATCCATATACTATGAGCGTTTCGGTGGATAGGATGGGTGTTGTTTTTGTGTTTCAGTAGGCCGAGGATACAACTGGCGACACGGCGGAGTTTATTGAGACACCAGGAGCGATGGCTTTTTTGTTACCTGGCAACTGGATAGAATAATTCAATAGCAAGACTTTACATGATAATCAGCTATACAGAAGGGATGGTGCTAGTAGAAACTTGGGGACATTCATAGCAAAACGATAAACGAATAAATGAAAAGACGTTCCCCATGCATTATTATATTCCATCTGCACTCCTTTTTAGTTCCTAGTACTCATTGTATATGTCTTCAATATCCACTGTCATGGAGTTGAGAGATCTATGTGGCTGAACTTTGTGTGCCACTCCAAGCTCAAGCCACACGCGACACCAAAATTTCCCCTCCGCCTTGTCAAGCTCGTAGCCTTGCCTCCATAAATCAACACCACCGACATTCAAGCACAACCTTCCAAACAACGCCCCGAACTCGAGCCCGCAAAGAACCGAATCTCCAAAAAATCCATATTTGAACCCGAGGTAACGGCCCCAGACCCAAGATGCGGCTCACCGCCGACCTCATCCGGGATTCCCTATCCTACCTCAACCCGCTCAAAGAGCGAGAGCTTGATCTCCGAGGTGCGTTTTGAAAAGAGCAGATGCTACACTTTTTGATCGTTAGAGAGCGCAGAGTTGATACAATTGTCTTTGCGGCGTGAACAGGACACCGAATTCCCGCGATTGAGAACTTGGGTGTTGCTGGCGTAAGTTTTTCCAAAAACCCTCTGCCCGGTTGTCCTGTTTGCTAATAGCTTCACGTGGATTTAGCCTCACGATGCCATCGACTTCACAGATAATGACATTCAAGTACTGGGAAACTTCCCCTTGTCGCCGCGCATAACGACCCTCCTCCTCGCGCGAAACCGCGTCTCGAACATCCAGCCGTCTCTGGCAAAGGCCATCCCGAACCTCACCAACCTGGTGCTATCGTCCAACAACCTGGTAGAGCTCGCGGATCTGGATGCGCTAGCAGCGTTCCCTCGCTTGACGCACTTGGTGCTGTCGGATAACCCCGTCTCAAAGAAGGAGGTTAGTTTGGATTGTATGTATGGGTGGCGTGGTTGTTACTGACGCGAGCTACAGAATTACCGATACTGGGTGCTGTGGAAGTGTCCCTCCGTGCGATTCCTAGACTTTGAGAAGGTGAAGGAGTCCGAGAGAGAGAAGGCTCGTGAGCTCTTTGGAACTGAGGAAGAGCCTACGGCCCTAGCTTCGAAGGTATGAACAATCTCTACAGTATTACCTCGACGAAACTAACAACAAGACAGATCCAGGGCATCAAGACTACAACCTTCAGCACTTCGGCTGATGGCTCAGACGCACCCTCCAAGCTTTCTCGAATAAAGCTCACAGACGCCGAGAAGAAGCGATTACAGGAGCGCATCAAGAAGGCTACCAGCCTTCAAGAGATTATCGCGCTAGAGAAGGAGCTGAACGAGGGGCGTCTGCCTTCTGGTATTCATGGAGATGCCATGGAGGAATAAAGCTTCATGTGCATGGAGTTGACCGTGTAGGGCTTGGTATGAGGTTTACAGAAAAATATCATATGTTTGTGTTTTGGGAGATGATTATATCCTTGATGAGGATTGTTTCGAAAACTGATGCCTGAAATTCCAATATGCTTCTGTTTTGCTTCTGTGATGCTCATGTTGATAGACAGCCTTTGTCTATCCTAATCTCATACGTGAGTCACTTAGTAATTAGTCCTAGTGATGTCTTCGTTCAACTTGTGTCGACCTCCACAGTGTTGTAGGACGATTGACAACTAGCCAGTCATGGCCACATCTCCATCCCGATTGGCGCCAGTTGCCTGTCTAAACTCCAGCTCCAGCTGCGCATTCGGGCCACTCTGTCTGGAGTTTCCGTTTACAAGAGGCTTGCCCTTTCCATTTGCCAAAGGAAAGTCGATGGTTTGGTTGGTGTTGTCACCTTGGAGACGTGCCTGTGTAGCCTTTGCCTTTGCCTTGATGTTCTTGAAGGGAACGGTCTTTGGCACAACGTCCTCGAGAAACTCGAGGTTGTCATGGTGTGAGATGGCGCTCGCTGTTGAAGTTAGTAAAAGTTGATGGAGAGTGAGTGATATACTTACCGACGTCCTTGTATTGGATGTTTCGACGGGGTTTGCGATCTAGTTTGGCCTGGGTATGTGACTCTTCTGCGAGGTGCTGGACAAACATCTCCTATGTCGCGTGAGTTTGGTTCTAGTGAGGATAAGAGGCAAGACATACGGCAGCGAGGGTTATGACGAAGGCAGCATTGTTGGAGCATAGACCAATTTCTGGGTCTTGTGCGATGATCTTCTTGACTCTTGAGACTATGATTAAGTTAGTTTGTGGCCGTTTCAAGATTATGGATAGGTAACTTACGGGGAAGCTGGTTCTGGCCTGTAGGCTCCTTTCGAGGAGGAATAGCTGTGGTGTTGTAAGGCATGATGACGGTGGAGATGATGTTGTGTGGTTGTGGAAGAAGTGCTGTTGTAAAAGTTAGAATGAGTTGGGTGAGTGAATCAGTGCGTAAGGTAGATGATGATTTTGATATAGGCCAGTGGTGAAGGTCAAGGTTGGGACAGGGGTGAGAAACATATGGCGGTCTTTAGAGAGAGAATAAATGGGGTTTAGGGAAGCAAACAACAAGAATATCATAGGTTAGGAGTTTAGCGAGCCCAAAGCCGATAGATTATGAGATGTACTGCAAAAGCCTTGAGCCTTGAGCTTGAAATGCGAAGCGTACCTTGAATTTATGAAAGTAATGCTCAAAGTTTAGTATCAGGGGCTACGCTGCTAGAGGATCGAGAGTTGAGAATGAATGGGATATGATAATCAAAGAATTATAAAGAAGAAAATAATTGTTTTGTCTTTGTGGTATGAAAAGTTCAGCTGAATGAATTATTGTTCAGATGAGGTCAAGCAAGATACACGCACGAATTCCATAGTCTGAAACGCGATTCTGCAAGCACTAAACGCGATATTGTACTGTGGCTGAACTCAAAGCGCCACATATGGCCTGTCCCTTCGTCTGGCATTACGACACTCAGCACTGATAGAACAACATATGCGAAATAGACTTTGACACAAGAAACAACATCCATACTCGCCCTTTTAGCATCGTCAATCACCCAATTTATCCAGTATAACCTGCGCGATCTCCAAAATAGTGGTTGAGCGACAATGGTTGCCTTGCCCGAGCCATGAACGTGCGACAATCATCCTTCAGCCTGGCACCTCCTGGACCTGGACTGGAAAGGCGTCCCTCAGTGGTGTCGCGTTTATCGTCTGCATTCTCGAATGCCGACCAAGGAGCGGTGAGCGCGGCGCGTACAGGGGCTGGACTCATTGAGGAAGAGATTGCCGAAATTAAGAGATATGAGGTACGTACGTTGTGCGCAGTGGATATGCGGCTCTGTACTAACAAATTGGACTAGGACTTTACAACAATAGGTATGCGACTCTGCCGACTGCGAGACGAATTTCGATACTGATAGGCGGTAGACTGGGTTCAAGATGCGGCGCGAGAACAAGCGAAGCGTAAGGCGCGGAGGAAGCAAGCAGCTGGTCTCTACGATAAAGGACAACCTGGCTGGCGATATCAGCTATGGAGGAGTTATGATGCAGCGCAAGCTTGGATTGTCGTGACCATCATCGGTATTGCGATCGGCTTTAATGCTGCGCTACTCAATATCATTACAGAATGGTTGTCCGATGTCAAGATGGGTTACTGCGAGACGGGCTTTTACTTGAACGAGAACTTTTGCTGCTGGGGAGAGGAGAATGGTATGTTGTGTCCTCGTATGACGTGGATAATACTAACAGGAGACAGGCTGTGATCAATGGCATAGATGGACTGGTTTCGAGCCTTTCAACTACTTTATCTACTTCATCTTCGCAGTAAGTTCAAACGTTTCCTTCAAGCTTGCTACACACTAACCACCTAGACCCTATTTGCTTGTGTCGCAGGTACCTTGGTCAAGTCATTCGCACCATACGCTGCTGGCTCGGGTATTTCCGAGATCAAGTGTATTATCGCCGGGTTCGTTATGAAAGGCTTCCTCGGCTGGTGGACTCTGATCATCAAATCAGTCTGTCTACCCCTGGCCATCGCATCAGGCCTGTCAGTCGGCAAAGAAGGTCCCAGTGTTCACTACGCCGTGTGCACGGGAAACGTCATCTCCCGACTCTTTGACAAGTACAAGCGCAACGCTTCCAAGACCAGGGAGTTTCTGAGCGCTTCAGCAGCTGCTGGTGTCGCTGTTGCTTTTGGTAGTCCTATCGGCGGTGTGCTCTTCTCTCTTGAAGAGATGTCGAACCAGTTTCCCCTCAAGACATTATGGCGAAGCTACTTCTGCGCTCTGGTGGCGACAGCTGTTCTCGCTGCCATGAACCCCTTCCGTACAGGCCAGCTGGTCATGTTCCAGGTTGAGTATAAGAACGACTGGCACTTTTTCGAACTGTTATTCTATGTCTTGATTGGTATTTTCGGAGGACTCTATGGAGCCTTTGTGATTAAGTGGAATCTGAGGGTTCAGGCCTTCAGAAAGAAGTACTTGAAGGAGTATGCTGTTCTCGAGGCGACTCTTTTGGCAGCTGGTACTGCCATCATTGCTTATCCCAACGCTTTCTTGAGGATCGACATGACAGAGAGTATGGAGATTCTCTTCTCAGAGTGTGGTCGTGGAGAGAGATACCATGGGCTCTGTGACCCTAACAAGAGGTGGTGGAACATAACATCACTGTTCCTGGCTACCTTTCTGAGAATGCTCCTCGTCATTGTATCCTATGGATGCAAGGTTCCCGCAGGTATCTTTGTCCCTTCAATGGCCGTTGGAGCATCCTTTGGAAGGACAGTTGGAATTGTTGTCCAGGCCATTCACGAAGCCAATCCCTCCAGCGTCTTCTTCTCGGCATGCAAACCGGACGAGCCTTGTATCACCCCTGGCACGTATGCCCTGCTTGGAGCAGCCGCGGCACTCAGTGGCATCATGCATATTACCATATCTGTGGTGGTCATCATGTTTGAGCTTACAGGTGCTCTGAACTACATCCTTCCTACCATGATCGTCGTTGGCGTCACCAAAGCTGTGAGCGAGTTGTTTGGCAAAGGAGGCATTGCTGACAGGATGATATGGTTTAGTGGGATGCCGTTCCTCGACAATAAAGAGGAACACAACTTTGGTGTTCCTGTTTCGGCAGTCATGAGAACTTCAGTTGTCTCGGTGCCTGTGCATGGACTCACTCTTGGTGAAGTTCAGGGTCTCCTTGCCGATGATCGATATCAAGGCTTTCCTGTGGTGGAAGACAAGCACACCAAGGTCCTTGTTGGTTATATCGGCAGCACCGAGTTGCGATATGCTATCGATAAAATGAGTCGAACATTGCCATTATCAGGGACCGTAAGGTGTACATTTGCACCATCGTCGGCAAATATATCAACTACATCACTCAACGGTGTAGGCGATTCATCACACTCCTCGACTCTCGACTTTAGCCGATACGTTGACGCAACACCAGTCACAGCTCATCCAAGACTACCTCTAGAAACCGTCATGGAGTTATTCCAAAAGATAGGGCCTCGAGTGATCCTGATCGAATACCACGGCAAGCTCACTGGCCTTGTAACCGTCAAAGACTGTCTGAAATACCAATTCAAGGTTGAAGCACCCAAGAATCCCAAGGATGACCACCGCATCGAAGAGGGACAGGAACAACTATGGAATCTGTTCCAGCGGGCCGGTAGCTGGTTCTCTGGTAGAGTTTCGACGTATTCCGGGGGTCGAATCCGCTTGACTAGCACGTCTAGAGATGAGCGGCCCTTTGGTAGAGGACAGATATTGGACGGGGATGAAGATGTGTTCGATGAGGGCGTTGAGCTGGAGAGCCGGCGATAATTGTATCAGCATATTGTTTGTAAGCTTCTTTTTTTATATTTGTTACTATAGAGAAATGCGCATGATGCGCTGGTGTTCTGTGACTAAATCTGTCACTTTTGATTTATACAAAACATCTTATTTATCGATTGTCCACTGCTTTATCTCGTGACAACCTGTACTATGTCTCTGTGCCTGGGATCAGCATCTGCAGTAGCATCTATCGTCTCATGACACTTTTCTTAAACCAATGATATCCTCTCATCATCCCTTCGTGCTCCCTCATCTTCAGTTGATACAGGCACATATGCTGGCCCCTCAGCCGCGGCCGCAGCACCAGCATCCTTACTCTCATCCTTTCGTCCAACAATGACATTACCCGCCACAAGAAGAGCAGCACCCGCCCACCACAGCGGTGGTAGAACTTCTTTGAAGATCAAAGCGCCCAAGACTGCCGTGACCATGAAATTGGTCGAGGTATTCATAATAGAGACTTGAGTTGTGGATGTACCACGGGCAAGAGCTTGTGTGAAGAGAGTCCACATCTTGACATGGTGTAAGCAATAGAATGAAAATTGGTTGCAAAGTTACTTACCACGCCGTTGAATGTGAGGTTGAGAGCAAAGAATATCTAGAGAGGTTAGTTGACGTTGAGGAAGAGAGGTGGGAACTTACAGCTCGGACGAGATATTCGACAATATGCTCATGAGAGGATAAGCCGAGGAAACTCGCAATACTGTTAGATAGGCTGGTGGTGAGATGTGTAGTTGTCCTAAGCATTCTTAGTATGAGTTCTCAAGAGGATACATCGTCTTGATCTAGTTTTCAGTTCGAAGCCTTTGTAACTAATTTGTCTCATGCCCCAAGATGCACATTCCCAGCTGGTACAACAACATAGAAATAACTCCTATTACTTACAACTTGGCAAAAACTCCATTGAAAGCAGCACAAGCACCACTTGCAACCGCAAAGAACATCCATTGCGACCGCAGACTTGATTTATTTGGCGACGGCATCTCAGGGGGTTGATCCTTCACAGGTGAAGAAGTAGAAGGCCCAGCTTCTGTTGTCTGACGTTTACGGAGCATGGTTGCGGGAGGCGTCGGATTCCTGATTCGGACTTGTTAGTGTTAGGTTGGTGAGAATGGATGATGATGAGTTGACTTGGCGCCCTTGTTAGAGGCTGATAAGTGGTTTTTTAGTGGGGGACTGCCGCTGATAGATAGGACAGATCCTGGTTTAGAGGCGCTCTAGGACGCTGAAGGGAGATGTTGGTAGAGACTTGGGACAACTATGAGGGTTTAGATAAAAGAAGGGCTTGGTTTATAATAATTCCTTTGCATGCTATAGCAGAGATCGTCCTGGAGTAAATATTGGGTATAGTATTTCCTGATATGCAGAGTTGACTGTAAACCACCAACCAGCACTATCACCAAAATCAGGGCAAGTAAGTAAAACATGTGTCATGATGTTTTATTGTCATCTACCAAATATGAGGTAAATCAACATCGTCGTATCATTCTTAACCGTATTTCAGTTGACTGTGCGTAAAATCAAGTCTAAGTTCCTCGCACTGAACCCAGCGCATAGCATACCACCCGTCGCAATCAATATCATGTGACTGTAACGGAAAAGCCAGATTCCTAACGCCGCCCAATGCTGATAAATCAATCTTTCGGTAATCCATGACCGTTATGTGTTCGCGTCGTCGTGTCCGATTTTGCGCGTTCTGAGTCGTAAACTTATTGTCCCTCGCCAGGCTTCTTGGCATTGCAGCTGACAATCTTGACCTTGTTGGCCGTGACGGATTGACTCCCGTTATCCATCTTGAACGTGACATTCTTGATCAAAAAGGTCCAGACTTCGTCACAGAATCTATATGTGTCGAGGCTTCCCTGTTGGCGAGGTTGGTTAATGTTGCTCAAGACATACGCGCCGATGTTTGCTCACCTTGAATTGAAGTCTAGCTTTAACGTTCTTTTGTAGCGCCTCAGTGATGGCCTGGTCGAAATTGCTCAGGATCTTCATCGCAAGCTGAGGGTTGATGCGCTCATCGCTGATGAGGTCGTCGAGGGTATCGGTCAAGGCGAGACCAATGCTACAGTGAACCATGTTAGTCAAGCTGTCGCAAAGCAGCGCATAGCAAGATGGCGCAGTACCTGCTTCGACGGTACAGCTCGTAGAAAGATTGCGCTCCGGTTGCCATGATTTCGGTTTGGATTTCGTGTGCAACAAGAGTCGATGGTCAAGATATTGATTTGGGTTTCGGTGGTTGATAATATTTAAAGACAAAGGTTCATGAGATGCACGCATCTGCCTGAGGGGATGGATGTACAAAGCGGGAATGACTAAGCACCTCAACGCCACAGGTCAGCCTCGCATCATGTGACGTCGGTCCCCAGTCAATCCAGTTGCCTGCGGCTGCCGCTGGACACGCATCGCAGCTTCAAGGTACCTAGACCTTGAAACAGGAGCTCATTGAAAGCTCAGAATAAGCCACCTTCACTCGACCCGACATCCACCATCGCCATTAAATCAACCCCCCCGGACCGTCGATATAGCAATTCGAATACCGTCACAATGAGTCTATACTATGGAGTGGGCGGCATTGGGTCGTTCTTGACTGTTGTTGGAGCTTGTACGCGAAACCCGTCCCCGAGAGGCTTGGATACTTGGAGTTTTGGTGTACTTTTGCTGACCATGACGTTATTGTCGTCTAGACATGCTCTTTACCGGTAGCGGCGAGTCCTTCGATGTCGGCGCGTTTCTCGAATCTGTATCGCCTTATACCTGGGCCTCTCTAGGTATCGCGCTTTGCATCGGTCTCTCTGTTGTTGGCGCTGCATGGTGCGTATAGCCTCCTACATCTATCCATCCATCTTGTACATCACGGCTCTAATGCATTGGGAACAGGGGCATCTTCATTACCGGCTCGTCGATTCTCGGAGGTGGTGTCAAGGCTCCCCGCATTCGAACCAAGAACTTGATCTCCATTATCTTCTGCGAAGTCGTCGCCATCTACGGCGTCATCATGGCTATTGTCTTTTCACAAAAGGTCGAGTACGTTTCTAGCGCAGAACTTTACTCGGCCAGCTCCTACTACACTGGCTATGCCCTCTTCTGGTCTGGTATCACCGTTGGCATGTGCAACCTTGTCTGTGGTGTCGCCGTTGGTATCAATGGAAGCGGTGCTGCTCTGGCTGATGCCGCCGATCCCTCCCTGTACGTCATGTGCCCTCCTCTAACACGATCATCTTGCTTATAAATCTACAGCTTCGTCAAGATTCTGGTCATTGAGATTTTCAGCTCAGTACTGGGCTTGTTCGGTCTTATCATTGGTCTTTTGGTTTCCAGCAAGGCCCCTGCCTTTGGCGAGAAGAAATAAACTCACCACCCATCTTACATACCTTAGACATCCATCAAGTCCATCAAGTCCGGCAAGTTTGCCGCCGGCATCAATTTTGTGTGTTCCAAAAGAGTCGGAGCGCGTGCATTGCGCCAATAATATTTGGTCAGGCGTTTGGAAGAATGGCTCGGGAGGACGTGTTTTGGCTGTACCAGTATCATATGGAGCTGGAAGTGTACATCACGATGTGAAATTTGAATCATATATGTTACTCAAGATTAGGATTATCCAGGAATGCTCATTGTATTTTTGATTGCAGTTTGTAACTGAAGACTTATTGCACTGCGCAACCAGTATCATTGACTTTTAAGCAGTATGGATGGCACTCAACAGTAAAACATCAACCTTTGAGCCCTTTTCCAGCATTCCTTGTCCACCGGGTAGGACGACCAAGCCGTTGGCGGATCTCAAGCTGCTAACCTTGGAGCTGCGTTGTCCTCCAGTGCTCGTAGCTGAGATGATTCCATCCTTTCCAATTGTCACGATAGCACGATGATACTCAGGTCTCGGGTCTAAGGGGAAGTCATGGGATACTACAGCTGGCACTTTCGGGAGGCCAACAGTCGAGATGCCAGACAGCTTGTGCAGCGCAGGAAGCACAAATAGATGGAATGTGACAAGAGCGGACGCCGGGTTACCGGGTAGCGAAAACATGGTCTTGATAATACGCTGGCCAGAGTTGTCCTTGACAGGAACTGTGGCAAAGGTGGTGGGCTTTCCGGGCTTCATGGCGACACGTCCGAAGTGAATAGTTCCACCGAGAGAACGCTCGATTGTTGGCTTGAGAAGATCAAGCTCGCCCATGGAAACACCACCGGTGGTGATGAGTAGGTCTGCGCGTCGAAGTCCGTCGCGGAGAACCTCCTCCAGTGTGCCAGGCTTGTCGCTGGCGATACCGAGATCGATAACCTCGTAGCCCCATTCTCTAGCCGCGGACATGAGAGTGATTCGGTTTGTGTCGCGGACTTCGCCAAGTTTCAGATCACCTGGACGGTTGTACTCGACGATCTCGTCACCAGTGGATAGGACAGCTACCACAGGGCGACGGTAGATCTTTGCCTCTGAGACTCCCACAGAAGCAAGAAGACCGATCTCACCGCCGACACCGCTGATGGTCTCTCCCTTGTTAAGAATAACAGTGCCTTTTTGGACGTCACTGCCAACTTCGCGGATGTTCTCTCCCTCCTTTACATCCTCGACCTGAATTTCAACTTCCTTCTCTTCTTTTCCGTCCTCTGACATTGTCTTGAGAACAGTGTCCTCTACCATGACAACAGTGGTGGCGCCAGGGGGAAGAGGTGCACCGGTGGTAATTCTAGCCAGTTCTCCCTCCTTCAAAGCTCCAATCTCTCCGGGTGAAGCATGAGATATGGCAGTGACAGGGAAGACGCCCTTTAGCTGACCGTCCTTGGGAGCCACAACAGCATAGCCATCCACAATACTGGCGCGGAAGCCTGGTACATTCTCCATGGCCTTAACATCCTCGGCTAGAACCGAGTTGATGATGGATAGGTCGACTGGTGCTGTGATGACCTCGGGCTCAGGGGTCTGCTGTGCGATGACTGACAAGGCCTCTTCGACTGGAAGCATGGGATAGGGAGACTCTCTATAACGACGAGAAGGTCCAAGTGCAGGATCGTTAGACAAGGTAGTTCCAGGCTTTGTGTGTCTCACGAGGTTTCCATGATTATGACCATGTCCATGTTCATGTCCATGTCCGTGACCATGGCCATGACCGTGGTGGTGGCCACATCCACCACCACCCGCCAGCTGAGCTCTTCCACCTGTCAGACCTGCCTCGGCCTCTAGCTTCTTTACACCTCCAGAGTGGATAGCTCTCGAGTCGCCTCCTGCAGCTTGGACACAAGCGTGGGGCAGTGTCTTTATAATGGCTTGGAGGTTCTCCTTTGCACCCTTAGGTGAGCCAGGTAAGGTGATGATGATGGTTGAATTGCGAACTCCAGCTGCTGGACGAGACATCATTGCGACTTGTGGCATTGTCAGTTTTGGTTGGTGTGGCATTGGGGATGCTATGACATACAAGGTGTGACTGCGAGAGACGCTGCCAACATGCCATGCACAAGACCTGAAGCTTGCTTGTGTAGTAAAGGAGTAACTGCCTGGACAACTGTTAACATTGGCAATCCATATGAGTTGTTTAGAACTAACCTCTGGAGTGGAATCTCCTGTAGCAAAGCCAGTGCCTCCAGTAGTGACAATGAGGTTGACACTATCTGGTCCATCAGTCCAGGTGGTTATCTGGCGCTGAATAGCAAGTACATCGTCCGAAACAATCTTTGTTTCGTGAACCTCCCATTTTCCATCACCTTCGTCCTTCAGTACTTGAGTGAGAATGGGTCCTGAAGCATCAGCAGAGTTGTCTTTTGCTGCTGTTGTTGAGACGATGAGAAGGGCCGCCTTTAAAGGACCGGAAGCCATGGTTTTTGCGGGGCTGAGTAAGGATATTACAAGCTACACGTTTGATAAATTGTGATCAGAGACAAAAGAACGAACGATATACGGTGGGAATTGAGCATTAAATAATAATTAACTTCATGAACTGATCTGATGATGGCGGGGAAGCTCTCTTCCAATGCTAGCACAGTGGCTCCCCGCTGTCCCTCTCTGGTCTTAGTGGAACAGACCCTGAAGCCACCGAGTTAACGTCTTCACCAGTCATCAGCAAGCTTTCATGTAATTTGCTCCCAAACTTTTGTCTTGCCAACATCCACATCCACAACCACACCATACCCCCATATAGATACTCATTCTCTACAGCTTAACTACTCAAGATGGTTCGCATAAAAGAGAGATATCTCCTCGTCAACATTATTTATGCTCCAGATCCTGAAAAGGCTGCACAATCAAATTTACCAGATTTTGTTCTTCAACACCAGCCAACCATCGAAAAGCTCACTCCCGGTGCTCTCATCAAGGGTATCAGAGCTGAAATCGCGTCGCTTTATGGCGATTATGGATCTGGGGCTTTGGGGGGCTGCTCAGGTGAGAACATCCAATATCTTCTAGCCGCGTTACATACTCAACATTTCTAGTGAAATATTTATCCTTGGCAACCTCAACTTTCATTCTCAGATGTTCAAGGGAGCACTATCAAATGCTCTGGTCAACACTGACCTTTATGAATCACGTACCTGTCAAAAACGGCAGACCGTGTATCTTTCGCGTTGTGCGCGTCAGTGGCACAATTCGAAAAGCCGAGGAAGAAGCTATCCGCCAGGCCAAGAGACTCATCCTCGCTGCAAAAGACACTGACACCAAGTCTTCACTGAACCTTTCACTACGCAACCAGGACGAAATGGTCCTCGACATAAACGACGCGTCAGACGATGAGGAAATGGATGATACAGATGGATGAACGGGTATCATTTCTTTCTAACTACCTTGATTCCACTATCCTTTGGAACCGTCATGTCTCCAAAGTCGGGATCCATTCCACCCGCCGGAGCAAATGGTTCGGTCTGATCCATCTCCATGGCTTGTTCTTCTTGGATGCGAGCCTGTTCCTCCTCGGCTTCACGCTCCATCTGGTCATAGGCCACTTTTTGATCAATCCACCGCTCCTGGATATCTTGCACCTCTAGCATAGATGACTCATTCCTCATGGCAACCGCCCAGACTGTATCGTTGGCACCTTCAGCACCGCCAAAGATGTATCCACCAGCACGATCAATGACACGGAGAATGTGCATCATGCTCTTCTTGTTCTCGACGGCCAGGACTTCGTAACGCACCAGACCATAGCTCTCGATCAGATTTGCAATAGCCTCGTTGAGCTTGCCAAACTTTTCACTTCTCAGAGCAGGCGATTCGGTCTCGAGATGGGGTGTCAAATATGTCAGGTCATCCACGTCTGTGTAATAATCGAGATTAAATGGAAGTTCGTCGTATTCGGAGACTTTATCGATCTTGGAGAGGATGTTGATGTGTGGCATATCCATCTGGATCATGGCTCGGAGGGAAAGGAGGACGTTTGATACGTATAGCGAGGGTTGCGTTAGGCAGAAGGAATCCGAGAGGTGGACGCAGACAAGCTACGAACAGTTAGCTGTTGCATTCCAAGACAACCGAGGCTACCAACCCTGAATCCAATCTTCTGAAGTTTGTAAAAGATATTTCGTAAGGAGTTGTGGTGTGTATACAGTTCCACTTGTCCTGGACAGTCAAAGAGAATGTAATCTTCGCTGAATTCTTTCAGTCCCTCTTCCAACCACTCAAAGTTATGTTCCAACTCTTCAAGGGCATATAAGATGCCACCATTAGGCCCTAACTTGTCATCTTTCATAATCTCTTCAAGCTTGACCAAGTTACGAATATCGAGTGCCGCAGGGTAGTTTGTATGGTCGTTGGCAGGATCGAGGTTTACGACGGAACAGGCTCGCCCGATGGCGCCCAGGAACTGGTGCACTTTATCCGTGAGTATAAAGCATGGCCCAGAAGAATTCTATTGTTGAATACTCACTGCCATCGCAATAGGTACTCTTTCCAGAGCCTGGGCTGCCGAGGACGAGTTGCGCAAAGGGCATCGGGGAAGCTGTCGTGGGGTGTAGAGCTCAAGAGCACATGTTCAAGTGGGATGTGGCTGTAAATGGCGGCAACCTCGCGCTAGAGAAAACAGGCTTTTACCGTCTGTTTCCTGAGCCAAATGAATCAACCTGGTGATCGTGATAGTTGATAACGAGACAAGAGAGAAGAATACGGATATAGGTTATCCAACCCGGCACAAGACAAGACAGCCCCTCCACTGGATGGATCTGCCCGCCGAACAAATTCAGCGGCTCAATCACTGAGACTCAGTGGGGTGGGTCTCATCCGGCCAATCCTCGGCACCAGAGCTCCCCTGGAGCTCCGCTCTCCGATCACAAGCTAAAAGCTTGCACACGCAAAGCAGCCACCTACGCTTTTTTTTTCCTGTTCATAAAACCTCTTCACCTCCAATTCTCCCTTCCTCCAAAACTTCCCGCTTCCACGCGGCTTTGTTTTTACAGGATGCTACGCTATAATGCGCAGCAGACTAACACTCAGCCATGGCATCTGACCCGTCAAATGCCGCACAAATGGCCGGCGACGTCGCTGAGACTGTCGCCCATGCCCTTAGCAGCTCCTCCCCCTCTATCGTGAGCACCATGCCTGCTGTCACCGCCCATGAGCCTTACACTTGGTTTGGCCTCTTTGGGTGGTCTATTTGGGCTGTTCTTCACATTACCACCACCATCTTGTACTGGGCTATTCGAATCACGACGCTTGATATCCCTTCGCTTTTGTTCCACCTGTTCTCTACAACAAGCTGGACTGTCACCATGAGTGCTACCACGCTGTATGTTGCTCGATATGCACTATCGCATTCAATGCTGACAACCGAATAGCATGTTCATCGTGGTGGCCCTCGTGTCGGCCGTCAGTTGGGTTGTTAGGTATCGCATCCTAAACATGTATTCCCGTCTGCCACCAGAGCCACAGCGCAAAGAGCCGGATATCGATCTGTTCCCAGACACCCACGAAGGTGGCACAAAGTCGGGCTTGGCAAACTACCTGGACGAGTTCTTGAGTGCCATTAAGATCTTTGGTTATCTGGAGCGACCTGTCTTTCACGAGTTGACTCGAAGCATGCAAACGAGGAAACTCATTGCCGGAGAGACCATCAACCTTGAAGAAGAAAAGGGCTTTTGTATCGTTGTCGACGGTTTGGTTGAGATCTTTGTCAAGTCAAACCGAAGTCCACGCGCAGCTGCCGCTTCCCGAGGGCATCATCTGGACTCATCGGATGAGGACGATATCGCTCCTGGTCAACAGACTTATCAGCTTCTGACAGAGGTCCGCAATGGTGCACCCATGTCATCATTGTTCTCCATCATGTCTCTGTTTACAGAAGATGTCAAGCTGCGACCAAATGATGATCACGAAGACCCCTCTCTGCATCCCACCAAGAGCAGTGGTCTTCGACATCCAGCTTTCGAAAAGTCACATATGCGACGTGTCCCTTCAGATGTCAACATGTCTATGCCAGGCACTCCTCATTCCCATGATGACACTGAAGTGGATGAGAAGAAGCCAGAAGGCCTCGGTGTTTCGGATTTGGAGACTGACCAGTCGGCCATTCCTCCCATGTCACTAGATGGCGATACACCGCCACCTAGCAGGCCACCTCTGCAATCAAGAGCTACATCTGGGTCGGCCCACCCAGATATTATTGCTCGTGCTACGGTTGACACCACAATTGCAATCATCCCCGCCGGTGCGTTCAGAAGGCTCATCAAGATCTACCCCAAGGCGACTGCGCACATTGTCCATGTCATTCTCTCAAGATTCCAGAGAGTCACTCTTGCTCAAGCCTTCAACTACCTCGGCTTGACCAGTGAGGTACTGCAGACGGAGAAGAGTATGATCAAGTACACAATGTGCCAGCTCCCCAACATCCTAAGAGGCGATGCTCTGGAGCGTCTCAAGGAGAAGTTTAAGCGGGAACGAGAGCGTTCAGAAGAGGAAGATGACACAAAGGGTATTGCGTTGCATAACTCTGCATCAACTCATCGACGAAGATCTAGCCCAACTCTTAGAAAGGAGGCTATGTTACAGTCAATGACCAAACTGCGAAGAACTTCTGTTGTTACAAGCACCATCGCACCACCTCGCGAGCGAGCATCGCCTCATGCTGCCAGTCCTGGGGATCTTCTGTCCAACATTCAGTCAGCTCGTGCGGGTTCGCGTAGATCTCCAGCAGATCAGCGATCCGCCTCAGGGGCTCCGATAAGACGGCAGGGCGCGAATCCAAAAGACGATCGTTTCTTCAACGATCCCTTTGATTCGCGAAGATTGGGTCGCATGTCTATGGATCCGCGAGAAACGGTTGACGAAGATAATCTCTTCCGTGCTTCCATCTTGGAGTGCATGTTCAAGTCACTTGGGCTGGATTCTAGTGGGAGTGCGTCCCGTGGGGCCGAGTCCATGGAAGGTTCTCCTAGACTGGTATCTATTGACAGTCGGCGTTCAAAACTGTACAGTCAAA
Organism: Fusarium verrucosum; assembly: GCA_013623715.1. Classification (NCBI taxonomy): domain Eukaryota; kingdom Fungi; phylum Ascomycota; class Sordariomycetes; order Hypocreales; family Nectriaceae; genus Fusarium; species Fusarium verrucosum. The sequence goes on from JABFFJ010000130.1 coordinate 44,005, forward strand.
ACAATGCCTTTGGTTTCATGCCTCCCTATGATGGCTCTGTGGACGGCGAAACTGAGTCGGTAACATCTAATGGAACCGCTCTGCATGCTCCCGTTAGTGCCCAGGGCCTTGCTAGCGATATGAAGGATGAGGTCGAGATTGTGTTCTTCCCCAAGGGCTCTATTCTCGTGGAGCAAGGGGAGCGAAACCCCGGTCTGTACTATGTCGTTGATGGCTTTCTGGATATTGGTGCGACTGGCGAATCAGACGCTCACAACATCCTACAGTCCAACGGATTTGGTTCGTCTAAACCCGACCCTTCATCTCCAGATCCATCCGAAATGGGTTCTTTTCCTAATCTGGCTCGCACCGAAGCTGCGCGAGATCAAGCCGAAACACGGCGATCAACATCCAAGAAGTCTCGTCGAAGCATCGCTTTGGTCAAGCCTGGTGGACTTGCTGGCTACATTGGAAGTGTCTCTTCGTACCGGTCTTTCATCGATGTTGTGGCCAAGACAGACGTGTACGTCGGCTTTCTACCACGAGCTTCACTCGAGCGGATCGTCGACCGGTATCCGATCGTGCTTCTTACCATGGCCAAGAGATTGACCAACATCTTGCCTCGACTGATTCTGCACATTGACTTTGCTCTAGAATGGGTTCAGGTCAATGCCGGGCAGGTGTTGTTCCACGAAGCTGATGAGAGCGAAGCCATTTACATCGTCCTCAACGGTCGCCTTCGTCTGGTCCAGGAACGTAAGGGTGGCAGTGGTGGTGTCACTGCGCTGGCTGAGTTCGGACAAGGTGACAGTGTCGGCGAGCTCGAGGTGCTTACAGAGACCGTTCGTCCAGGGACTCTGCATGCTATTCGAGACACGGAGTTGGTAAAATTCCCTCGCACACTCTTCAACAGCTTGGCACAGGAGCATCCAAACATCACGATCAAGATTTCGAAAATCATCGCATCGCGGATGAGGGCAATCGTTGATGAGACGTCCAAGTTCTCATACAAAGATGCTAGCTCCAATCCAAAGACACTGATGCGAAAGTCAAACATGAATCTTCGAACGGTGGCAATCCTGCCTGTCACCGCGGGTGTTCCTGTTGTTGAGTTTGGAAACCGTCTCATGAATGCTCTGGCGCAAGTTGGTCCAGCAAATGGAGCCACGTCTCTCAACCAGGCCGCCATTCTCAACCACCTCGGCAAGCATGCCTTCAACAAGATGGGAAAGCTTAGGCTTTCTCAATACCTTGCTGATCTGGAAGAGAAATATGGCCTGGTTGTCTATGTTGCAGGTAAGCAATGACTTGTTTTTTTTCTTCTGCAACCCCTTTATGATGATAATATCACACATAGACTCCAGAGGCAAAGCCGATGTTGGTTCTATTAACTCTAATTTTTTCCTGACTCTTACCTACCACTACTTTCTTTCTGAACTTTCGGATGAGAGCCTCAAGCTAACATGCTGGCTAGATACAAACGTCAACTCACCATGGACCCAGACTTGCATCACGCAAGCTGACAGCATCCTTCTGGTGGGTCTTGCTGAAGGATCACCAGCCATTGGGGAGTACGAGCGCTTTATGCTTGGCATGAAGTCCACCGCTAGAAAGCTTCTGGTGCTGCTTCATGCAGAACGTTACTCGCGGCCTGGGCTGACTCGGGCTTGGCTGCAAAATCGTATGTGGATCAATGGCGGTCACTGTCACATTCAAATGGCATTCAGGACAAACGAGATGCCAGTGCACGCTCCCAAGAAGCTTGGCCAAGCACTGAAGGAGCGTGTTCAAGTCCTACAGGCTGAGATTCAAAAGTACACATCCCGCAAGGTGCACCACACTCGGTACTATTCGCCCGATTCGCCTTACAAGGGCGATTTCCACCGTCTAGCACGCCGACTTTGTGGTAAATCTATTGGACTTGTTCTCGGCGGAGGCGGTGCTCGAGGTATCACACAAATTGGTATCATCCGAGCCATGGAAGAAGCTGGAATCCCTATCGATCTAGTCGGAGGAACTTCGATCGGTGCCTTTGTTGGGGCTCTGTACGCCCGACATGCTGACGTTGTGCCCATGTTTGGATTTGCCAAGAAATTTGCCGGGCGAATGGCCAGTCTTTGGCGATTTGCCCTCGATCTGACGTATCCTTCCGCATCGTACACCACAGGACACGAGTTTAACCGTGGTATCTTCAAAGCATTGGGTGACACGCAGATGGAAGACTTTTGGCTTGAATATTACTGCAACACGACCAATATCAGTAAGAGTCGAGCTGAATTCCACACCAGCGGATACGCGTGGAGGTATATCCGAGCATCCATGTCCCTCGCAGGTTTACTACCACCTCTGTGCGATGAGGGCAGCATGCTCCTGGATGGTGGCTACATTGACAATTTGACCGTGTCGCACATGAGAGGACTCGGAGTTGATATAATCTTTGCTATCGACGTAGGTGCTTTGGATGATGATACGCCGCAGACGTATGGCGACTCACTTTCCGGAGCATGGGCTTTTGTGAACCGTTGGAACCCATTCTCGTCTCACCCGAACCCGCCAACTCTTGCGGAGATTCAGGGACGACTAGCATATGTGTCGAGTGTTGATGCTTTGGAGCGTGCAAAGACTATGGCTGGATGCATTTACATGCGACCACCGATTGATGACTATGGAACTCTTGATTTCCACAAGTTTGATGAACTATATCAGCTGGGATACACGTATGGCCAGGATTTTTTCAACAAGATGAAAGAGCAAGGAGTCTTGCCTTTAGTAGAGGAGACGGAGGCCAAGAAGGCGTTGAGACGTACAATGGCACCAAGACGAGCGAGCATCTGATTTATCTGTCAGTAAGACCTGATACAACGTTCAGCGTTCAGTCAGCGGTTTAAGATAGAGTTACGGCAGCCCAGGCTCGATCTAGACAAGGACAATGCTTAAGTGAAATTTGCCTAATGAGTCTTGGTACTGCAATATTACGTGAAGATGCATTTTTCTCCATGACAAATTACTTTCTGTGTCGTGCGAGGGTTAAAGGTGAGGAGAAATGACGATATGGGTGACATCATTTCGGACCTGTCCTACGATTAGACCCTGGCACGTCAGGATGCCAACCCGAAGTGAACGTCACCCCTACCTTAAGATCCCTGTCCAAGTTGAGCTTGAGCTGAAAATCGAGCAATCATATATGATACAATACAGCACTTTAGTGGCAGTAGTCACATGTGTACAAAGTAATGGTGTGGGATCCAGGGTCTTAATCCATGGACTGGAAGTTATAAACGTGAAGCTCGCTCCGTTCTGTATGTAGGTTGGGTTACCTTATGTGAGTTGCACATCAACATCAGAACACATGACACTCCTTCTCTTTTATTCAATAAGGAGAGACAATTCATGACACATGTTTTGGACTTATCATTAAGGTCCGCTACTTGATATCGACGACAAACCAAATTCTCCTTCTGTCTTGATCTCATCGAGCAAACCACATACACACAGCATATCGCCACCACCATGGGACGAAGGTCTACCTACTCAGAACCCCCTCAAAGCCGTCGCCAATCCCGTCGCCAACCACCTCCTCGTCGCGAGCCTCCCGCCAAAGAAAGTTCATCTGGCTTCGACTGGACACCAGGAATTGTGCTTGCCCTCCTCGGGGCCTTCACATGGCTCAGCCACGACTTTGACAATTACAAGAAGAAGCACGAAAAATGCTGCGATGATAATCGCAGACAAGACGGAAGTCGGGATAGTGGGAGGGGAAGAAGACGGTATCGATCGAGCAGTCGGTATCCGGATGATGATTATGACGATGATTATGACTATGACTATAGACGGGATAGGGGGTACAGTCGGTAGGGAATGAGAATGATTATGATAATGATATATGAGCATGAAATGGGTGTTGGGAAAATAAGCATAGGGCATATGAATTGGTTGCATATGGGTACGGCCTTAGGGTTTAGGATCCAGAATAAAAAGATATTTCACCTAAATTATAATGAATTTATACACGTGTTAATCGGTATATTTCTTATTGGATATCTAATTCGTTCATCATATCGCACCATCTCAAGCCTTCTTGGCAATCTCAGCCTCCGCCGTCTCAACCAAGACGTCAAAGATACGCTGAACATGCTCCTCCTCTACCTTTGTCACAGTAGTACACACCCGAATAGCAAACTTGTCATTGACAACAGTAGCAGTGAGATAAAACTCACCCGCCGCGTTGATGGCCTCATATACCGCCTCAGTACGGTCATTAATCTCCTGTTCAGATTCGCCGTTGACACGGATTGTGATAAGACCAAAGCGTGCTGGTGTAAAGATTGAAAAGATGTCACGACGGGAATCAATCTTGGCTTCCAGACTCTCACCGAGCTCGACGCCACTGCGGATATGTTTCTGAAGACCGCTGATACCGTAGCTTCGCATGACAAACCACAGCTTCAGAGAGCGGAAACGTCGACCGAGAGGGATCTGCCAGTCGCGGTAGTCGGTGACAAGTTCGTCATCACTGAACTGGTTGCGCAGATAAGGAGGCTTGATGCTGAGAGCTTGAATGAGCCAAGCTCGACGACGAACCCAGACGGCGGTGCAGTCGAATGTGGTGAGGAACCACTTGTGTGGGTTGAAGCTGAAGGAGTGGAATGATGAAAATGCCTTGGGTAGATGCTGGTTCTCTTCAAGAATGAGCGCAGAGCCAGCGTAGGCGGCATCGACGTGGACCCAGATGTCCTGTGGTGTATCAAAGGTTGGCTTGAGAGCCTGGACAATACCTTCAAAGTCATCCACGGCACAGACATCAGTGGTTCCAAGCGTGGCAGTAAGAAAGAATGGCTCAAGACCACGAGCACGCAGATTATCGATCGTCACAGCAAGAGTCTTGCCCTTGAGAGCGAAACCATCGGCCTCAGAGACGGGAACAGTGGCGAAGCGAACACCAAGAATCTGGGCAGCCTTTTTGGTGCTCGAGTGCGTACCTGAACTTCCAAGAGCAACAAGCTTGCTGCGATGATTCCAAATAGCATCCTCCTTTTCTTCGCTATCACAGGGGAGGTGAGCTGTAACAGCAGCGATATACTTCTCCCTCGCAGCACACATATTCGTGAGAATACTCTCACTAGCACTCCCATGAATCACACCGCCACCATGCGTAGATCCTCCACTGAGATAACACTCAGGCAGACCTAACGCCTGGGCAAGCCAATCCATAACGACAGTCTCAAGCTCTGTAACAGCCGGACTGCAGATCCAGTTAAAGTGAGCGCCGTTGAAGGCATTGGAGTACATCTCAGCCAGAGCGGCTGGATAGCTGCTGGAGCAAGGAAAAAAGGCCATGAAGCGAGGACTGCTCCAGTGGGTTATACCGGGGATAATCTTGGTCTGTATATCACTGTGGATGGCGGACCATGGCTCTGGGTCGGTTGGGGGGTGGGAGGGGAGAAGAGGACGGAGATAGCCTGGTTTGACATTTGAGACGACGCGGTGGTCGGCTACGTTTTCGGTGAATTCAGTTACTAGAGAGTGTTAGTGAGGTTGTTATGGTGAGAGGTCATGATGGCTTCTGTAGTGGATGAGAGGCATCATGATTATGAGTACAAGTACGACTCACTCTCGTCAATGGCGGCCTTGGCAGCTTCGCGGAATTCTTGAGCGTCCATGATATGATATGATATGCTTGATGGTGGTTTGAAGGGAAGAGGCTGAGTGAGACAAGATGAATAGGATTAGCTGAGTGACGAGATTATACCCCAGCAGCAAACGATGCTCTTCTTTATATAAATCAAATCAATCTCACCTCAAGAAGCAACTCCACAGCTTCAGAATGATAATATCTCGCTCAGAGTTACACTGAAGCACCGCACCCCCACAGCCGAGGTTTTTTCTCCTCCGCTACTAGCCTTGGTATTGTCCGTATTTCCGGGGCAGACACAATACCCCATGTTTTAATATTGTTCCGGCCAGATAATCCCCGGAGCTAAAAATTGTTTGTTTGTTAAAAAGGTTAAGGAGGTTTTTTGGGTTCGCAAACAGCTTCCGCGGAACTAGTTGGTCAACTAAGCAGAAACGTTATTAGGAATATGACAGCATGAACTAATGCACGCTATGCTTACTATCTTATTTTCTTCTAGAACAATATTTTTACTTGTAGATTTAGCCGATGAATATATTCGATAGTAAAAAAAAAAAATACAAGATGGATGCCAACCAATTGACATATCCATGCTCACCTTTCCTTAAAGCGATTTACTAGAACAACAGAAGATCTTGGCAACGCCACCAAACCGCTGAACAATATCAAGCTTCCAAGCAGGGACCATACACTGTCAATCATGCTCAATAAATAAATGGTAAAGTGATACGTCACAATAAGCAAAAAAGTTAAATACCACACTGTTAGATTCAGGTACTAGCTTCCACAAACTGCATAGGTCTTAAATCAGGTTTCTCGGTTCTCTTTGTCTTCTCGATCCCAGACCGTTTTCTCCGCCATTGTTGTTTCAACTCCGCTTCTGAGGCTGAAGCTTACCCGAGTGGTAGAAACACGTTGGTTTCTAGAACAATGGCTTCGGTCTGCGCGTTAGCCGATACAGAAGCGTTGTTTGCTCGGTGGTTGTATTTGGTCTGAGCTGATGCACCACAGCGACCTCTTGGCATACGAGGTGTCATTGGATGATTAGGCGGTTCCTGATAGACTTCAATAGATTTCAGCCGTTTATGGCTTCTCTTTGTTGTCCTTGACATATTGTTGAAGGCACTAGTTAGCCGAGATGGTGCCTGCTATCTGCCTCTCTAAATGCGACACTGTAGATTGACCAAAGTGAGGTGCAGATATTCTCACCAAGGAAGAACGGCGTCTTGGACAACAGGAGTAGCAGTTTTGAAAGGCATTAGATTGCATCAGAACATGGGTGATAACTTATGATGAGGATGCGTAAAGTTTAGAATAGCCTTGAGTATATTCTCAATACCATAGAGCATCCGAGGTGGGATTGCGCTTTTTCCTCATATCATATGCCTCAAGTATCTATCTGGACCTAGCCTCTATCGCAAGATCCTTTGTTGACACCAGGGATCATGATAGTACATCAGCTGTCTAAAGTACAATGTACGCAGTTAATGCCAGCTAGACATAAAGTTACCAATAAGCACAGTCCAGAGACACCGGTGTATCACGACTTGCATCCTAATCAGTCAAAGGGTATCTTCAAGGGTCTACTCTTACAAGTCATAATTGAACAGTACCTGAAAGGATGGACGCTTAGGTGAGTACTCATCCAAGTAGCATAGTCATCCTAAGATTAACTATACCATGCATATTTTTTGTGAAACATCCATTCTCCATTAATGTCGTGTAACTGCCTAGGAGCCTAAGCTATAGTTGAGGTATTTTATGTGAGGGTTCAAGATCGGTAAAGGTTGCCGGTATGGTGTGATGACCCTGTATGCTCACCGCGTTTCCCATCATGCACGGGCACGCTTTTAGGTGGATTAAAAGATTCTGAATAGGTACGCTGTAATATATTTGATGTAAGATCACTCCAGACTATCTGACTCCAACATTCTTTATGAGGTGAGTCTTTAAGATACTTGTTGGTCTCACCGTCAATCAATTGATCAACATCCTTGAACCTCTCATCCCAAGCTTTTTCTTGGTCTCTAATCCACCAATAAAATCCCTCCGCTCCATCCCGTATGCACGATCCCGCCTTGTCCCGCACCAACCAATCAGAGGCGAGCCCATGTCTGTATACTGCAAAGCTGAAGCCGACGATCATGAGATTAATTACCACGGCAATAACATGGGAAAGCAGATCAACTTCGGATGTAACGCGACCATGATTCCACAGCAAAATATGAGTCTACAGCGATTTCGGCCAAACATATCCACGTGGTTCATCACCCGACGGCCTTTCCGAAACGTTCCTTTTTGAGGCCCCTTTTGTGACTCGGGTCATGGTGTTGTTTTGGAATGCAATACGTAACGGAATGCAATTGTTATACCCCCAGAGACACGCCTATCATCACAATGTGCTCAAACAGCAGATAAAATGTTGGAAGATTATCATATTCTTCTAAAACAAAAAAATCATGTGGTGGTCCCACGTCTCTAACTAGCTAACATAGTAAATCGCTTCGGAATGCTGTGCCTGATTCCGATTTTGTGTAATCCCAGCAATGTAATCCACCCCCTGTATAATATAGTATAATGCTTGCATATGCCATCTCCTCCAACCCAACCAAACTCCAGAATAGGTAGCCAGCCAAGAACCATCCTTGACCCAAAATCGAATTGTTTTTGAAATATCTCGAAAACTCCTCGCTGAATTGCAATAAACAAAAGTGTAAAAGTGTCGTTAAGTTTCCCATCTTCCTCCTCTTTCTTTTTTGGAAACGTGGTATATAAGAGCTTTTATAATAGATCCTCCTCCATTAATATCCATTAAGTTTGTTGTTGTAGTGTTGTAGATTAGGCAACTGCCACTTGGGCACGCATCCGCATGTCTTCGTAGCCAGGGAGAACGCTGGTGCCCTGGAATCGAGCAGAAGGGACCTGCATCAGACGGGGCTGCAGGTGAAGATCCACGTCGGCTTGTTCAGCTTCAGCGATAGCAGCGTCGAAAGAAGGAAGTTCGTCGTCGTCGGTTTGGTCGTAGGTGTTTTCAACAGCAACCTGAACGGGGATGCTGAGGTTGATGTTGGTGTTCATGGGGCCCACAGATAGTGTGAGATGAACGATATAGGCGCGTGAGCTGAGGCACGAATAAAAGGTTGGAAGGAAAAGCTTGTTGCCGGAAGTGGGTAGGTTGAAGGGAATATCGAGAGTAGCGTAGCGGCGGACTGTGTACTTGTTGGCCTTCTTGTTGCGCTGAGCATCATCAGACTCAGAAGTCTCTCCCTCGTTCCAGAAAGCACTGTCGTAGCCAGAATCCCGTCGAGAAGCAGGAGCCTCGTTCTCCCAAGTAAGCTGGGTGTTGGGACGCATGGGGACGGATGTGGTGGTAGAGTAGGTGAGCGAAGGAGTGCCCTGGTGCTTGATGCGAGAGCCCAGGTTAGGGAGCTGTGTCATGGGGGAGCTGCTGAAGAAGGTGGTTGCGTGAAGCTTGGCGCTGACCGAGTTGATCTTTGGGGGAGTAACATCCTTGGAAGTCGAGTCGAACTCAAAGTTGACCTTCAGGTTGGTACCGCTGGCGTTGAGGAAGTTTCCAGAGAGCATGATGGCACTGGGCTGAGAAGCCGTAGTGGTCAGCTCGCCCTGCTTGGCGGAGAAGAGGTTCTTGCGCATAGGCTTTGTCTTGGAGAGGCAGTAGCGCTCATCCTCGGGGCAGATGTCGAGAGGAGCATCCTCAGGAGTCGCAGGAAGAACCTTGACCATGTGGAAGCCATCAAGAGGCAGAACGCGACCCTCCTCAGCGGTGTCCTTGGTAGCCACGGCACGAATTCCATATTCGATGTGAGCCATATCGGGAGACTGATCGTTGCGCTCCCAGAATCCCATAGTAGGAGGGAGCTGAAGGTGGTGATCCCTGATGCCCTCATGCTCCACGGGGTGGTTGCATGCGCTGAGAGTGAGCTGATGGGGAACAACAAAGTTGAAAGGGATGGTATATGTGCGGCCAGCCTCAAAGACACGAGTGCTGGGGAAGTCAGCCGGGCTGAGGGGCATGCGGAGCTTCATGAAAGGACGAGAAGCGTAGTTGGCGGCAGAGTATTGGCTGACAAAGTCAACACGGGTGTAGGCAGTGCCTAGAAAGAAGATGTCGAAGCCATCATAAGCAACATCGCGCTGGGTGTTGATGATGACGTTTCCTGTGACCTTGGAGCCAGAAGTGTATGACTTTGAGCTCCAGTGCTGGTCGAGCTTGATGTCGATGCCAGACTTGGCGGGACGAGGTCTGTGAGACCGAGGTCCGTTGTCCGCGACGTTGTTGGACATTTTTGTGTGTGCGTGCAGCAGAATGAATACTGATATGAGTGTTTGATGATGTATTGGGAGGGCCAGGCCCGGAGTGATATATATACTATTTCTATATATACTTATACAAAAACAGAAATTGAGGTAGGTGCGGCGGTAGTACCGTACCCGTTACTTTGGTTCGTGCTCGAGCTTGCCCTGTCTAGGATGCTGAGGTGCTTACAGGGGTGGGGGTGTTAAGTGTTAGGGGGTGAGTGCTGTAAATTGGTGGGCCAAAGTGAGCGCGTGCTCTTGTTGCTGGGTCTCGAGAGTCTGCAACAGTTGCTAGATCGTGGTCTCGACTTGAGAGTAATTTGATGATGAGGAGGATATCCATCTCGTTTAGTTACCGCTACAACAGGAGGAAGCAATGGGTTGTAACATTACTCGTTTGACTGCTGTAGTAGTCCTGTAATACTGTGACGCCTACACAGCAGTCTGACAGCTGACTGACAGGATCACCATATTGGAGATGGATGGTAGAAAAGAAAAGAAAGCACCGCATCAGCCACTATTTTAGCCATTCCGGCGATCAGGAATGGTTGGAGAAGTCTTTTTTCTTCTTCTAAATATTCTTTTGGGGGGGATCAGTTGGAGAAGTTGAATATGTATTAGCAAGGGCATCAGAATTGGAGTAAGTCAATAAGAGGGAGCACGGATTGGTGATCACCAGACAATAATATTTTACCTCTAATGCATTGAGTAGAAGAATATTCTACTGGCATTGACTGCATTCATTGTTACCATGTTTCCATTTCCAGTTCCCACATGCTTCAAAAGTCTGCCCACACCCAGACCGTGTTTGAAGAGCTGGATCAAACATAGACCCTCTCTTGTTACCTGAAAGATATCCACGATAACTCCATCTCGGTACCGGTACTCTCACTTACACGGGCGAGAAAAAATAGGTACTGGTGGGGGTAAAAGAAAAAAGGCTTCTGAGCTTCTGAACCACTCGACCAGGGTTCGACAAATCGTGCATGACTAGCGCCGATGGTGGGGACGGCCATAGGCTCCTTCAGTGCCGAAGGGGTCCTCAAGAGCCCTGTAGTGGACGTCTCCAACAGATCCCGTTCCTGTCTGTAGCGCTGTAGCTGCAGGTTGACTCGGGACCTTGGAGCGGGTGTGACCATCTCCAACAGCCCAGAAACGACCTAATAATAAAACATCCGATGTTCGGCATCAAGCGAAGGTGAGCTTCCATTCCTTTTGGTGGTAGTGATGGTGATTAGCTTTGGGTTAAGGTAGGACGCTACAGTTCTTGGCGTGGATTTTGAGTGAATCTGTAAATCACTTACCACATAATATTGATCAATTAAGCTGAGTAAAGTACATTGGCATCCATCTCTAACTCAATGCTTCTCTATCCCGCGGGGTCAAGAAAAAGACGGAGATGTTGTTTCGGTAGACGCCCACTAAAGAGTCACAGTAGTAGTCGTAGCCGGAGATTCACGGCCGGCAAGATCGGGTTCACAGACGAGCATTAAACTTGCATAACTACCTAGAATTATGATCGTCTGCATATCAGGAACGAGACTGCAAGGCACCTAAAGTCAGTGCCAGCCATCATGTTTTGTTCGTGGCATGCTTCTAGCAATTTCTGGTGTGAGCCGGCCCGTCTTCCAAGAGCCTCACCTTTTCACCTCCCACCATCTCTCACCTCCCCACCATCCACACCTACAACCATACCCACATCAACACCCACAGTCACCAATTCTTCGGAGCTACTTTTCCTTTCACTTTTCAATTAATATACTTATCGAGATCTCTCACGTCACTTACGTGGCATCGATTCCTGATACCTTGGATTAGCCTCTTGGTAGATGACGGAGAAGATGGAGTTGCATGACTTCATGACATCCCCACGTTTTTGCCTCCTGTTCAATGCGTTCATATTCACTGTATATTGGGGTTTACCGAGAAAACAAAGGTGTACCAGTATCTAGACGGACTCATTTTACGAGAATCCTGACAATAACCACACGTCTTCGGACAAGTGACCGCACTGTCACGCCGTAAACCGGCGGTCAGAAAATAAGAGCGAGCTTTGCTTCAGCTGCCGTCTTTCCGCCCAGTGCCCAATATGGCCGGGACATCGTGAGAATGCCGGACGATGAATGTTCCAGGTCTTGTCAAGAGGGGGGAGCAGGCACAATTCCCATTACATGAAGAATTCCTTGTTTGGACCTGGCGCATCAAGAGGCAATGAGGCCTGGTGATGGCAAATGCTGGGGTCGATTCTTAACCTAACCCTTTCCGCGTCTGTGCCCGGTTCGAGAACCTGGAGTCTTGGACTAGCTCCTTCATGATCCCCAACTTTTGTCTCCATTTACTCGTCAGTCTGACTCTTGTCGTTGTCGAACAGAGATGTTGCTCCTCACTCGTTATCCATCCATCCCTGTCAGGACAAGCTGTGCGGTATAGCTAAGCTTTGGAGATGGGGGCATTGTGTTTTCGTTGCCTCCCCCACGAACACGCTTCCCATGGATGGATGGAAGGATGCGTGGCAGCGTCTCATTTTACATCGTGGGCTTCATTTTCTTATTTCATTCTCAGGTGTTTGTTATGTGTTATTGTTATTCACTCTGTTACACCCCCCAGTCTTTGACCCTCCCTCCCTCTTCTTTTCCCTTTCTCCTCGCCTCGCCTCGCAACTAGTTTTTTTCTCCAATTGCCCCTCCCACCATCAGTAAAAAAAACCTTCTAGGCCATCACGATGCCGCACGATTCCGTCGCCAATTCCCGATATTGGACGGTCATCCCGCACCGCAACCGCAACCGCACCGCACCTAAACAACGTGTTCTTATTTAGTGATCGTGGCTGGATGCAAATTCTCGTTTCGCCATTTCAGGGTCCGATATCGTCAGATACATACATTACACCCAAATAGGAAATCTCACAACTAGACGTGCATCTCTGGGGGACAACATTCCAACGTCCCACTTTGGTTCTTTTGCCCAACAGACCAAGTCACAATCACAGTCACGGTCACAACCATTATGGGCTTTGTAGCTACCGGCAGGGCATCGCATCACAGAGGCGTTGAGGCCTAGATGCGGGGAGAAGCAATTCTCTCAAGAACACGGGGAAGCTTAGGCCGCTTTGCAGAAGTGGAAACAGGCCATGGTCATGCAGAGTTTTGAAGCTAACGATGGTGCTAGTCGCCGAACCGATCTTCTCACCGTCTTGGGTTTCGGTTCGTGTCAGTTGGTTGGCTGCTGGCCCTTGCAAGCCTTCTCCTTTCGGCCAGGCACAAACCTGTCTTGTTGATCTGAAGGTGTTGATCATTGTTGAAACACCAAAACACCAAGATTCAACTTCACGATAGTTGAGCCAGAATCAACATCCCACCACACAAGTATTACCACAAACTCTCCATGAGTTGTTCGCCCCCAGTTACTCCGTACAGTCCCTTCTTTCCATGACTTCCGTACCTTTTTTGCCTCTCAAAGTCGGTGAGTCAACCTCACTCGACTCACACCTCTCCCCTTTTGTCCTTTATTCCCTCCAACCTCTTCATCATTTCAATCTCCACCTTACCAGTCTCAAACCCAATATCGAACTTTTGCTTCCTCCCTCACGATAGCTACACCAAGCGATATTGCACTCGAGTCCAGCAGACCTGAAAAATTCTCTTCTATTGACCCACTCGTAAACCCACATGAGCTTGCTTTGATTAGGAAGCCAAGGGCCAGCACGCACAGGTCACTCACTCTCGGTCTGAGTAGCTTCACCTTGATCGCGATCCACTCCCCACGTTTCTATCGCGACCTGACTATCATTGCTTGCCGCGCTCAGGACATGTGATTGCCATGTACCACGCACTCGTTGGAGCACACACGAAAACTCAGACACGGGTGGTTTCTTGCCCTGGATCATACCGAAGAAGCACCTTAACTCACTCCACTGCCACAACTCCGTACTCCATACAGTAATATCTTCACAGCAAATAGTTTCTTTCCCATTCTCCATCTCTGACTCTTGCACCCCCTAATATTCTCAAACTCCGGATACCGGAAACGCATTTCACTAAAAAAACATCCATGTCCTTGACACTAACGAAGCTCTAGCTTATTCCTGTCCCTCAACCGCGGTCCACATACTATGGGTATAGCCGCTGTGCATAGATGCCCTTGCCCTGGGACCTTTTTTTTGCTCGACAATTACCGTTTTAGGGGTCCAAGGGCAATCCCGGGGCCTGTGCTTTGACGTATTATTGGCTTGCGAGAGACTTGGTGTTTCCGAGCAAAAAGGCTTATTTCGTTGATCTGATAACACTGATCAACCGTGCTGATTAATGAGCGGAAGCTCAGTTATCGATATTAATTAATGGTTCTTATCGCTGGCGGTAATTAAAAGCCTGTGGGGTGGTCATGATTTAAACTCTCACTAGAGTTGATGTTTAGGTGGCAACATCACCATCAAAGGAACGAATACACAGTCTACCCATCAGGTAGAGCAGTTAGAGGCCATTTGCTCTCTTGAACAATCTCATTAAGCAAATATATATCTATTTACTCGAATTTAGTACTTCATCAGAGACTATCATGTGTTGTCAGCTACCCTATGCGTGTACATTAAATTCAGTCATGATCAACTTCAATTTTATCGCTCCCCATGTTATAGACATATCTATCAAAGCGACGCCCAACAACAATATGATATCTCTATCTCCCATATACATCCACTCAATCTAATACATCCACCTCTCTACACATACAGTCACACACACATTCACATTGTCTAATCGTGCCACGAAATGTACAGCATAATACCAGCGCCAACAGCAACGGCCGTGAACTGAATGATCATGTTCTTGAGTTCCTTGGCCTTGTTAGGGCCAGTCTCAAGAAGCTCAGGAATGACTGCGACAGTTCCAACGTAGAGGAATGTACCGGCAGTGAAAGGGAGGAGCATATCGCCCCAGGTCTAGCATCTGTTAGTAACATGTCACATATGGCAGTGTTTGTAAACTCACCAGGCTTGTTCCCCATATACCCTCATTGCGACCCATGGGAACGTCGCTGTTGGGGCTACCGAACTCCTGGATAGCGATTCCAATCAGAGTACCGAGAAGAGCACCCAGAGCAGTGATGAATTGCGAGCCCATAGCAGCTCGCTTGGAAAAGCCGGACTGAATGAGAAGAGCGAAATCGCCAACCTCGTGGGGGATCTCATGGAAGAAAACAGCGACAGTGGTGGTAGCTCCAATAGTAGGCGAGGCGTAGAAACTGGCAGACATGGCGAGACCATCGGTAATGTTGTGTGTAAAGTCGGCACTATGTTATGTTAGTTCGGCCCAAAAGGTGCAGTTTACAGAATCAACGTACATGAGGTTCAAGTATCCACCCAGCTTAACGCTGGGGTTCATCTCCTTCTCGGGCTTCTCAACAGCATTGGAGACAACGGCTCCCTTGGCTTCGCTGCCCTTCTTGCGAGATTTGACAAGGCTATCCGCAGCATCCACGCCAGAAGAGATAGCCTTATCCTCGCTATGAGAATGGGTATGTGTTTCACCATGTCCGTGAGAGTGATCATGACCAGCTCCACCAGTAGCGATTCGCAGGCCCTTATCCATAGCAACAAAAGTCATGAAGCCGACCAAGATACCCAATCCAAGAACGAGGTTACGGTTAGGCTCGACAAGCACGAACTTGACAGCCTCATCATGATCCTCACCAACGAAAATCTCAGGGAGAAGATGGAATAGAGTATCGCCAAGAAGACCTCCGACGGCAAAGGCAACCATAATGGATAAAGAGGCGGGATCGATGTTGGTCGGGCAGAGGGCGAGCAGGAAGTTGGGCGGACCGGAGATGTAAAGGGTTGCGAGGAGGGCGTTCACAGCGGGTGAGCCAGGGAAGAGGACGGCGAAGAGACGAGAAGTCATCGACTCGGGAGCAATGGCGTGGTGATCATGCTTGGCAGAGTTGAGTTGCTTGACAATAGAGCAGGTCTATAGAGTTGGGTTAGCACGAGAAGTTTCGAGGGAGAGGTTTGGTGTACCTGGAGTTGAGTGTCGAGCTCCTCGAGACTCATATTGTCAAGGTTGGCATGGTTGACAGTTTCGGCATGTTCGTGATCATGGCCTGCGTATGCGAAACCAACAAGGAGTGCAAGACAGACAGCCGAGCAAACGACGCTCTTTCGAGTGAGGGCCATGATAAGTATTTATCTGTCCTTTAAGGACAGATTGATGACAGATGACAGGTATGCAAAGAAGAGAATGACGGCAAGAAACACAAGGCAAAAGAGTGTGCGACCTTGTTATGAGAAGAAGAAACGGGAACAAGAAAATGTCACAAAGAACAACTCAACCTGACTTGCGATGTTTCAATCCAAGATCAAGTTGAAGTTGAAGATGAAACTGGGGATGGGGATGGATTGATTTCCTAGTCTAGACTGGAGGCAGGGGGAGGGGCTACGCCAAGATGATTTGACCAATGAGAATGATGCACCCCGGGCTGAAGTGAAGGCTGAATAAAAGCTGAAGCCTCCACTTATGCAGGGGAGCTCCAGCTATTTATACAGGTCAGTGGAACAGATCATCAGTAGAGTGGAACGAGGCAGCTCGTTTTATTTATGAGATATAAGGTCATGATTTTATGGTGGAACGAGGCTATTCAATGGATTATCTACCCACATACGTAGATATGTTGACTGCTTTTTGGGTTGATCACGCGAGCATACAATTTCACAATTAAACCGATATGAGTTGACATTTTAGCGAAGACCTACCAAACATGGGATATCTTATAAAAACTAAATCATGATCATAGAATATTATAGAATAACTTAATAACCAAGGTAATCTTGGGATGAATAACTTCTCAGAGTAGTTACCAGATTGACGGCAGAAAAGTGGTTGGCTTTCTTGCACATAGAACAGGACAACCTCTTTGCTTTGGGGCCATTGAGGTCAGGAGGGATCCATACACTATGTAAAAACTCTAATGTTCAGGATATCATGGAAATGTAGTGAATGTGTGTTAAAGCTGTCGAGACGTGTTGAAGATATAGAGGACATATGGCAAAGATGTCATTGATAAGAAAATGGGTCCGGGGGATATACTTACTGACTCTTTGAGAGTGTTCTGTAGAAAGAAGAGACAGTGTTTATGCCAGAAAGTCTGATAGGGAGTAAACTTATAGAAATGATTGAGGTAACCTTAGGTTGCGTAGATGGGAAGATTATGGGTTTCCTACAACAGCAGTGTCACTGCTCACTACATGCCCGCGTCACCATAGCTCCTATAATACCTCTAGGCGAGCCACCATCTAAAGACGCCGACCCTCGCGGACCCAAATCGCCAGTTTCGCATTTTGTTGCCGCATGTTGAGCATGGGTCATCCAGGAAGTCCTGGCCGCGACTTTGTATCAACATTGCGTTGATATATGAATCCCGCATGCCTGCGAGTTGTTGCGGTTTGAGCTTTTTACAAGATGTCACGGGATGACCAGGCAATCGTTGAGATTCACCAACGGTTTGCTTGATGGGAGGCTCCCATTGGAGAAAGTAGTTTGCCGTCCAATGCCGTTAAACTTTGAGGAGAATCGGCTGGTTTTTCGCTGGCTGCTGAGAGAAACGGGGTTTCATATTCTGATTGTACCAAATCTGATAGCATTAACGAAATACTGACGAAAAAGACAAATAATTACGGGGAGCTTTCCTTAAGCGGGAGACAGCCAGTCTAACCTTTTACCCTCAAGGATATTAGGGGATTTTCTTGGTGTTGAGCTGGATTGTCTTAGCGAGCATCTTGTATATCTCAAAGAAGGGGAAAGGAGTCATAGTATTGGGTATGTTGATAACTACCTTGTTTGCCTCCTTCATCATTCCTCATATTCACTCACTAACCAAAATCTGCAATTGAAAGAGATATCTCGTCAAATCATGATATTGTATAGACATCATTATTAATTCCCTCTAATCGTATACATAAACCCATCTCACATGCAATTCATCATATGCTGGTGATTATATACTCATATCAGCCTTTTGTATGTCCATCCCGTCAAATTACCCATTACTAATTCCAGTCTATACAATTAATCATTAATCATGCCATAACTCCCACCCTTAAAGCAGAGCAGCGGCAAGAATGAAGGCCACGGCAGCAGCACCCATCGAGTTGAGGTGCTGAGCGCCGCTACCAGGCACATGAGTTGGAGAAGAACCACCATTGCTAGAGGTTGAAGAAGGAGTTGGCATAAGAGTAGTGGGGGTGCTTCCAACAGGCGGCACAACAGGACCAGTGCTGTTAGCATAGTCATTGGATGCCAAAGAAGGGCTCACGGAGGAGACATCATCGCTGCGGCTGACCAGAGTGCCCTTCTTGCTCTTCTCATCACAGCTGAGATCATACAAAGGCTTCTTGGTCAACTCGGAACCAATGACGCCAAAGCTGGGGTTGGGAGTCTCGGGGGCAGAGTCTTGGAGTGTGTACCACCAGACATTGATATCTCCGAACATGGGGCAACCGACATCTTTGTAGAATGTGCGAGCGTTCTTGGTCGAGGGGACACCCTTGCCAGATGTCTTACCACTGACTGGCCATCCGGTCTCGGTAACCCAAATCTCCTTGCCACTAGCGACAGCCTTGACTTCGTTCCAGGCGTCCTTGAAGAGGTTTGCACCCTCTGAAACGGGGTTGTTCTTGGTTTCCTCGAAATAAGGATAGGCATCCATGCCGAGCCAGTCACAGGCCTCGATCACAGCCTTGTTGGACGAATTGGCATATGCGGTCCATGTATCAACGTGGCCAACAGGAACGGACTCGAGGCAAGTACCCTTGATAGCATCACGAGTCTGCTTAATGTAATCGACAAGGACGTCGGGGCCGGTACCGGGGTTCTCTTTATTCTTGATGCCGGTAGGTGAGATGCGGTAAAGATCCTCACTCCCGACAGAAATGCCAGCAACGAGATCATCGAGTTGATCACAGTACTTATCGGCAGTGTTCTTCAAGGCAGCAATCTCGTTGGCGAAGCCGTCGCCAGACGCCCAGAGACCAAAAAGAAGGCTGGTCTTGGTCTTGATGGCAGCAGGGATAGCAGAGATGGGATCGTTGGTTGTGCCGCCCTGAATCATGGTGTAAAGACGACCACTGGTAAAGGCACCTCCAGTGCCCTCAAGACCAGCGGCGGTCTTGAACTCATTCTCGAAATCAGACTGGGCCTTGACGCGACCGTCTGTAAAGGTCGAGCCATAGTTGAAGCCTTGAAATGCAGCACTGGCGGAACCAGCGGCAGCGGCCAATGTGAGGAGGTTGTTGAAAGAAGGCATTATGGGTAGGATATAATATTAAGGTAACGCAAATACAATAAATTTGGATCACAGTAGCGAATGTATGTCCTTTGAGGAATATATATAAACAAAACAAAAAGGAGGGAGAGAGAAGACGAGAAGAATGGAAATGAGAATGTCTTACCAACCTGAACCAGATCGAAGCCACATCGAGGAACACCACGTATTACTGCAGGTACTCGCTTCTAGTCAACTTGCATAGTTACCTGAGTAATACATAAGCCCTCACGAATCCATCCAGAAAAGCAGTGGCAACAAAAGTCCATATAAAGTCACTCCGTCAGTCCGTCAGTCATTGAGACGTCCTCGATAGTTTTTTTCATCAGTCGTCGATAAAAAGTTTCCACGCCACTTTCAGGAGTAAAGAAAGAGCTGAATGTGTCACTCGTAAGCACTGTGATGGAGAGTGATCAGCAGCGTGGGATACGAGGTTGAAGATGGATGCAGCCAGTGTGAGAAAAGTTGTGTAAGCGTGGATGCAACTTCAACGGGCTGACGCCATGAAAAGTCAATTCAGCCAAGAATGCGCATTTTGCCGATTGCCGTTGGCCGTTGATCTGAGACGAGATGAGAAACGGCTAGAATGTGGACTTTGAGGGAATTGTAAACATGAGCAGAAAAGATGGAGGAATGGAAGGGAAGTAAGTGTCTATAGCAACCTCAGATGATGATGAGACAGATATCCCAAAATAGCAACCATTTCAGTTACCCCGGGTAGAGCATTCCGGGGAGCTTAACCGCGTCTTGGCTTTGGCTAAGATCTTTACAGGCGGCTCATGAAACACGAATCTTCAATAAAGATATGAGGGTGGATTTAAAAAGCGAGCATGTTGTCATATACGAATTTGACCAATGAAGGAATAATGATCGTTTACACGATCTACTGTAGCAAGATTTACTTTGGTGCCTTGCACTTGCAGTAAGGTTTATAGGCTTGAGCTAGTTATGGCTGAAAGTTAGACTGTGAACTTCTCTTAGTGGTGGAAGAAGAGTCTGAGAACAACGAGTCATATCTGCCTCAATGGAGACAATCCACGTCTTTACAGTACATATGTGCTCTGTTAAATCTGTGCGACATTTTCCCATCTTTATTTAGACTTTGTACTCGTAATGCGTGGGTCGATGGTATGTAACGTGGGTCGTCGAGAGTTGGCAACACAAGAGGTTCATGATACGACTCTGAGTTCAGTGCCTGGAGGTTTTGATTCCAATTTATTACTCGAATGATGTAAGGAATCCGCGGGTACAGTTCCCTGTGAGGTTCAGTGCGTTCTTGATGCTAGTTATCAAGGACCACATAATCCTTGGCCTCACACAGCATTTGCCCCATTGTTACTCAACGCCAGCCATTTCATCACCAGCCAACATCACCACCACAACCACATAGCAAACATATAGCAAAAATCGACAAAAAATATATTCGGAGGGCATTGGGATTGCTCCCGCCAGGGCTTGAACCTGAGACCTTCGCATCACCGAACACTCGGATTGAAGTATTAGTACGACGCTCTAACCAACTGAGCTACGGAAGCCGACCGAATGGTTGAGCGGATGACCCGCTCTTTGTTGGTGAGGGCATCAGGATAATTGGAATCAGTAGCTTAGCAGTCTACCTTTGTGTCTACTGCAGGTCCTCTAAACATATATTCTTGCCAAAGAGAAACAGTCCTTTAGATACTTTACGATATAATAGACCTAAATTTCCTACTTAGATGCTAACCTTGGATATCTATTAACTTGCCTTAGGTAAAGGGCTTCTCATATCTTAGGACAAGTGAGTTTCTTAGTCTTGTCTTTGGCAAGCTACCTACTCCTAGGAGGTACTGACTTTTGGCCCTGCCTCTGTATTGTTTGAAGAACGAAAATCGCCAGCTTTAGAGTTTGAGATGTACGAATATTGTGTTCTTATGACAGATACCTCCACAGTCTGAACAATTCGGGTGCCGCGGGCGTTAAAGTGAATCACCTCTTGTTTTCTTTTTCAAGCCTCACCCGTTTATGCATAACTCTAATCAAGATAGATAGTCAGGGACCAGTGTTGAAATCACCAGCCATTCTGAGCCATGATCCATTGTTAATAATGCACAAAATACGAGAAAGAGAGGCCTCTTTGATGAAAATACCGAATATTAAACATAGAAACAATGACTGATCAGTTTAATCCCCGCCCACCTTTGTTTCACACGCGTTCACTTTCGATTTATCCAGTGGCTGACGTTAATCCCAGCCCAACCCCTGCACAACCGGTTTTCCCAGCCATGCAACCCATCAAAGATACCCCAGCCAAGAAAAGAAACAACACAAAAAATAGTAGCCCAGCCAGTGACGCAAGCGCTCGGGTTCTGATTGGCGGGTTTCGGAAGTGGTCTTTGTTTGGGGCCATGATTTGCGCGGCGATGCGCTCATGAACACGACCTTTAGCTTGGTCTAGTCTTTGGTTTGGCTTTGAATCTCTGTCGGCGAATCGTTAGATCTTGGTTATGCGCTGTCGGGGCTTGCATCATTGGTTTCCAGGGTCCATGTACTTGAGAAGTATATATTCTACTACACTACCCCCCCAAATAAATCTCATATCGTTGGTGTCTACTGGACATTCCTTTGACTTATTCATTTTGAGATCTCTACTTACAACCTCAAGACACCCCATTTGCAGTATCGTAGCCATGTTATCGAGGTTCTTTGTCCTCTTTCCCCTGGTCTTATCCATGGTGGCCTTCATTCTCTCTATGCTCTGCCTTTTTGCTGGTCATGAGGAAGGGTTTATGGAAGATTACTCTGTCGCACGGGTAAGTTTACGAGTATACATATCTTGAATACTTGCACTGACAACTCAGCTCAACACTTCAATGATCGGACACAACCTCATCAAGACCGACAACGACGCCTCCACCGACAATAACAAGGATGGTGATGGCTTCCTTGATAAAGTCAAGGACAAGTGGAACGATGTTAAGGACGATGTCAAGGGAAAGATCAACAACATCACCGGCGACATTGCAGATGAGCTGGCCGATACTATTGGTATCTCGGAGTGGTACTCGATCCATATCATGGCCACTTGTGATGGACAGTACAAGCCCAATGCCACGAGCCCTGGTGCTGGTTTCAACGTGACAAACTGCACCAACTCTGCCCCAGAGAGTAAGTACACCACTACAATGCCTGAAAACAGTTGCTAACATATTCAGAACGCTTCAACCTCACCGCCATGCTCGACAAGCAACTCTCAGTCGGCCCCTTCAAGCTGAGCCTTACCGACGTCAACTGGCCTGACGACATCCAAGACTCCCTCGATCTTCTCAACAGCGCCCTCCTTGCGACATTCGTCCTATACGTCATCGCAGTTGGCACCACCGGTCTAGCCATGCTCGCCTCCCTCGGCGCATTCTTCCTCTTTGCCAAACGGGGCGTCAACGCCGTCAACGTGGTCCTCTCCAGTCTTGCAGCACTAGTCCTCCTCATATCCAGCATACTCGTCACCGTCGCTGGAAAGAAGGGTGTCAAGAAGATAAACAAGGTCGGCGACGACGTTGGAGTCTCTGCATCTTTGGGTGACAAGTTCTTGGGCCTGACCTGGGCTGCTGCTGCTCTTATGATCATTGCGGCTATCTACTGGGTCATGCACTTGTGTCTCATGCGACGGGAGAGGAAGAGACAGTGGAAGCCTCGCAAGGGGAGCTACTAGATTTGACGAGACTTGATGACTACTTAGACTGATGATTGGTTTTGTGAACAAGATTGGGTGCGGCTATGATACCAAAGTGTTTTTACTTTCCTTTTGCGGTCAGAATGATTTCTGAACTTGGATTTCTTCCAGACAAAGAGAATGGCTTATCTAGACATATCAGATAGTAATACGATAGCTGGTCTATCTAGAATCCTTGTTGGTCAATTGATGTAGGTGATATGGAGTTTATGCAATAGCTTGTCTATTAAACTTTGAACGTGATCAATGATAAAATACATACAACAGGACATAACATGAGGAGGCCTTGAGGTGTTAGTGTTGTCCAGCCAATCAAGGCTCAAGGTCACTTATAACAAACCCCCAACGTATACCAGCCACGACGGTGTAATAAAACTGCAATAATGTTTTCATGTGCTTTTTATCAAAGAATAAGCAGTTTGTTCACTCGGCTTCCAATATTGTTTTGCGTTTGCACCACACGGTATGGTTCTTAGCATGGTTTAACCTTGCAAGACGAATACAAAGTTTGACACAATCATGCCTTAACAAGTTGTATTCGGCTCTTGCAAACTGACAACAAAATGCCCGTTCTTAAACGCCAGTCATGGTATGACGGAAGAACTAAGAGAACAAAAAGATTATGTATGTTCAAATAAGTCTTGGTGTTGTTCGTCCAACTCACTAGGATCACAAAAGGTTGGTGCCATCCCCACAACACAGACTCGAAAATCACTCAACACCAAGGTCAAAAAGAAAGCGTGATCACGCTGGGGATCGAACCCAGAATCTTCTGATTCGTAGTCAGACGCCTTGCCATTGGGCCACGCGACCTTTTTTCTTGAATATTGACTCAGTTTTGAGGGTTATATTTCTGGCGTTGTTTTGTGCGTCGATGTATCTCTTTTGTCTGTCTGAGAAACTGTCTGCAATGCTCAAGTTATGAGTAGCTTCAACTGAAACAATTTGTTGATGTCAAGCTCTGGATTATATACCGGCATTTGAGTATAAATAACTCGAGTTGGTTTGAGTGTCAGTGTTTCTATTTGGACAGTCAGTATCATGACGGTTGAGTATTGTTCAGCTAAGCTCAGTTGAATGCGCCTGTCACCATTAACCAGAGCACATTCTCTAGGGATAATAACATGCCAATTAATATTTAAAGACTCTCTCAAACATGATATATATTATTCCACGTGTATCTCCCTCCAATTACCTCTCATGGGGCCATCATGAGGAGGCAGTCAAGAAATTTTCGCCGTGCTTTAGGGTAGCATTAAAGCATATAAGCGATTCTAACACGAGCACAGGATCATTGTGTCAGTCGTATCTCAAATACAATTGTCCCATAATTATACAAAACATATTCTACAACCAATTTCTTATCAAGATTCCAACTCTAAACACCAAATCTTATCATCCGTACATAGTATTCAATATCTCCCCTCACTTATGACAGCATACAAGCCCCACAAAAAACAATGACTCCCCTCCGGCCTCGGCCTCAACTCAACACCTGAAAGTGCCATACACATCTTAAAAGAACCACACATCCTCATAACCTCGTCACCAAACAAGGAGATCACTCACAACACCAATGGCTCCATTCAATCTCGAGGCCTGCGCCAGGCCAAACATTCTTGCCCTGCAGCCATACCGTTGCGCGCGAGAGTACGCTGCCCCTCCCCCGCATTATACCAACGACTAATTGTTTCTAGTGACTACAAGGATGATGGCACGAATATCCTCCTCGACGCAAACGAGAACGCCTACGGTCCCTCGCTGAGCTCAGATGTTGCCCAGAAAACTGCCAATGGCGTGGATGTCGATTTTCTGGGCCTGCACCGGTATCCTGATCCTCACCAGGAGCCATTGAAGCAGCTGCTTTGCGAGCTGCGAAACACCCACGCCCACACGGACAAGACGCTGAAGCCCGAGAACTTGTTTGTGGGTGTTGGTAGTGATGAGGCTATTGACGCTTTGCTGCGTTGCTTCTGTATTCCTGGAAAGGATCGTATCCTTACATGTCCGCCTACGTATGGCATGTACTCTGTGTCTGCACAGGTCAACGACGTGGCTCTTGTCAAGATTCCTCTTCTGGCGGCTCCCACATTCAGTATTGACGTCCCAGCTGTTATGGACGCCTTGACAAACGAGCCCAACATCAAACTCGTCTACCTATGCTCTCCTGGTAACCCTACTGGCTCAGTCCTCGCCAAATCCGATGTCCAGCAGATCCTCAACCACCCAACATGGAACGGAGTTGTTGTTCTTGACGAAGCCTACATCGACTTTGCCCCAGAAGATGCCTCCCTAGCTGAGTGGGTGACCGAGTTCCCCAATCTAGTCGTCATGCAAACCCTCTCCAAGGCCTTCGGCATGGCTGGTATTCGTCTCGGTGCTGCATTCACCTCTCCACCAATTGCCCGCCTTCTCAACAGCCTCAAGGCTCCTTACAACATTTCCAGCCCTACAAGTGCTCTGGCATCCTATGCTGTCTCCGAAAAGGGCCTCGCTATAATGCGAGATCACCGCGCTCGTCTCCTCGAGCAGCGTGACCGTCTTATCAAGGAGCTCCCAAAGATTCCTGGCGTCGGTCGTCTACGAGGTGGTACCGAGAGCAACTTTTTGCTCTACGAGATACTCAACTCAGCGGGAGAGCCAGACAACACCGTCGCGTTGGCTGTGTACGAGAAACTTGCCGAGGGTAAGGGTGTTGTTGTGCGCTTCAGAGGTAAAGAGCATGGATGTCTTGGTTGTCTACGTATCACAGTCGGTACAGATGCTGAGGTCACAAGATTTCTGGAGTCATTGAAGACGACGTTGGTTGAGGTGAGAGGATCATAGAGATCACTGAATTAGACAGGGACGACAAAAGGACGGCGTTCTGGGTTGGATCTAGACCCTTTAGACGTAATTTCGTGAATTAATAAAAGCAACGCTCAAAGTATGAGCGTTTTATATCAAATTAATATTTCAGACCGTTTAACCTAATTCCCAACGCCTACTCCATTCTATAACTGCAACGTCTAATAAATTGTCAAGAACTTTTGTCTAGACCCATCCAAGGAACAAGAGGACACTCCCCATACCAAAGAAAGCCATAACGAGATCGCCTCGGGAGAGACTGGCAGCATTGTCACTCTCGGTAGGCTTTGCAGGTCCTGCACCAGATGGCGTCGTCTTGATCTTGGACTCGTGTGTGCTCTTGGCAGCCCAGTCTGTGCTGCGAATGACCTTGACATCGGAACCCCTGAGTGGTGCAGAGGCATCACTCATCAGCAGTCCCTGGACGGTTTCAAGGGCACACATTTGCTGACCCAGACCAGGCTCATTGTCGAAGCCGTGCTTCCACCAGCGCATACCGCACTCACGACCAGTCTTGCCGCCCTTGCATGTTTGAACAGCAGCATTGGCCGAGGGGATGAGATGATCATGGACGTAGTCCTTGAGGGTAGGCTGCATCTGGATGGACAGGTACATGAAGCGTGATAGATAACCCTTGAAGGTGGACATGTCGGCGTTGCACTTGTTGACAGTTTCGCAGGCAGCTTCGTACATGATCTTTGTCTTTTCACCGGGCTTGAAGAACCAGTCGGTGGCCTGGAGAAGACGTTTCGAGCGATCGATCCATTCTGGTTTCGCGGTGTGGTTTGCGAGAACAGCGGCACCATAAAGATAAATGCCAGTGGTGTAAGTGAAAGAGTGATATGTCGTCTTCTGGCAGTTATCCTCCACACTGGCGCCATCATAAACGTGATAATTGTTGTGGTCAATAAAACCGACGTTCCACGACCAATCCCAGATTTTGACAGCCCAGTCGAGATACTTTTTGTCGCCTGTAATACGGGCTAGACGGGCAGCGAGTTGGAAAAAACCACCATTGCTGACTGAGTTCTTGTAAGTCATTCCGTTGGGGTTGCTAGGGTAGATCTGCCACAAAAGACCACCACCACAAGCTGTTGTGTTCCAGCGACTGGCGAGCTCGTTGAAGACGTTGATGCTGATGTCGAGCCACGATGGGAGGTCCTTGTTAGGCTGGGGGAAGTTTCTCTCAGCAGCTGAGAGAACGTTTGAGCCCCAGAAGAAAAGATCATCATTGCCCTCCTCGTCGGCATGCTCGGCAGGCATGTAGTCGCGGTGAGCACCCAGGTTCGTAGGGTTCAGAAGTGCTTCGATGACAATGTCGTTGTAGGTGTAGTCTCCAGTCAGGTGGTAATAGTCGAGCATGATACCCCAGAGAGCACCTGCTACCCACCAGTAGTAAGGGTCCTGGAGATCACCGACATCCTTTGCTACTGATGATGTATTGCCCTTGTAGTATGTCATGGCGTCAAATGCGAGAGTTCCGGCTACATTTTTGATAGAGTCTAACGGTGTTAGTGACATGGAGACAGGCTCTATGAATGAAGTGCATACCTGGACTTGAAGTGTCCAGTGAACTGGGTGGTGTTTTGGTAGCAATGGCTAGTGAAGCCCAGCTGACTACCAAACTGAATAGAGCAAACAGCTTCATGATGAGAATGTTGATGATGGTCAGGTATGGTGTGTGGTGTTTGTGAGAATGTTGATGGTTGGTGTTGCTCTGCGATTTTCTTCTCCAGGAAGAGGTGTCGTTAGGCGATATTTATGTTTCTTGGTACATGCAATGAGTGTCAGTTCAAGGCAATTGATGACAAGTGCAACTGAATGAATGTCGTCGTCGAGAAAGAGCGAGGCGTTGAATTCGAACAAATGATGAAGCAACAACCACAGAGTAAAATTCAGGCGTAAACGAAAGATCACGCCTTCGGGGGCATAGAAAGTAAGAAAGAAAGAAAGAAAGAAAGAAAAAAGTCAGCCAAACGAGGGGCCACTAGAAGTGATAAAAATATACAGTCCCAGCTGAGAATGAACGAGAATACGAGGAAACAATAAACTAAAAAGCTGAAGGTTCCGAGACGTTCGTTCTTTTTAACGCTGGACTGGGCTAGACCAAAACGCTGATACGAGTCGATGGGTCAGGTAGCCTGTGATATTAATACACGATACCCTTGCTTGACGGACGGGCTGTTTTCAGAGTTACCTTGGACAAGCAGGGAGGGAACTAATGACGAATCCATACACTAAGACTGAGACTGAGCCTCAGTAAAGTAAACCGTTGAATCATGACCTCTCCTCCATCCATGGGGTTACCAGGCTCTCCCCGCAGACGGAGGAACACAACCCCTGAAGGCCCTGCTCTAGGCGATCAGCCGTCAATTTGTGGCCAGTAGAACAAATCAATTCAGCTTGCTAGTGTTACAGACATAAAGGCCCGGCTGTTTCGCGTGGCCGCGCGGGTAGGGGATCATCAGTTGAACCATGACTTTTTTTTTTTCGTTTGTCACTAACATCAGCTCACAAGATCCAGGGGTAAAAAGACACTAGCTTAGCTGACAGATGTCTTGGGGTAGGGGATTGGTAGGCGTCAAAAGTTGGGGGAAGAGGCTGGCGCCACGATGTTCATGCCCTGGCTAGTCCTTTGTAGGCGCTTCGAATACTCCTTTGATAGTTGTTGAACCTGGCAAGAATGTGTTTCTATGATGTTTCCTGCTGCGTAACCATCAAACTCAAGCAACACAAACACAAACATCCTTGCCCATCAACTCTGCATTAACGTTACCACTGATCTCCACTCTCCATCCCCAGCAATCTTTCTTTACCTGCCCTTGCTTGGGGGCTTGGGGGCCTGCGCCAAAGTGATCGTCTCAGAACCTGACTCACTGACCAAACATTCATCCAAAAGGGATATCTTGAAACACGAAACAACGCCAGGGCGTTTCTCGTCTGATCTTTATTGCAGTACGTATTTCCGTCCTTGCCGTCATATCATGCAACCAACAAACCCTTGTTTAAAGCTAGACGCAGGAGGTCGCAATTTTTCAGGAACACGAAAAAGCAACTCAAGCTCGCTTCTATGTTGACTTACAAGCTCAGGGCCAAGCTTCCTGTCTTGCGGAATTTTAGACTCTCCGAATTTATATGAGAGGTCTTGTAAGACTTCAGATTTGTTTCCCGTGTCTTGAAATCTTGAAATTGGTGAGATGCAGCTTTCGTATGGCTATCAAGCCACTGAAGCAGACCGGAGGTTGTCTTCCTGATTGAGTCTTGTTGCAAGCCCGTCAGCAGTATTAATTAGCTATCTACATAGTAGCTGTGCCACTGTCTCATCTTAGTGAGGCTGTATTGTATGGTTCTCGATCAAAGTCTCAGAACTAATGACGGCTCGAAGAAGAACAAGGAGTGCCCTGCGCGGAGTGTGGACAGCTCGAATAAACTTAGAACAAAGTTAGAGCAAAATATATAGGTAACTTTAGAATGCCGTTACCACAGGTTCAACGACGCAATATCAATGTATATTTTTGCAGTCGTATGACATGAACCCAATATGATGATTGAGACGCGGCTGATAGCCATGTCTCTAAAAACTTCCGCCCCTTCTCTCCCCTATTTGCCATTCTTTGCTTCCATTCCCATTGCCGCGTAATCCATATGTTGGTCTTCAAAGTCAATAGCAAACCCCAACAACAACAAATGATAAGCCACAAATGATCGATGAGACACCAAGAATCGGCATAGTGGCAAACCATTTCCTGGGCATATGAAGCAGAATGCTTACCTAATAATGTCAAGAATATGGTACCTTCGGAACCAATTGTATAGTAGGTACCTAGGCATGGAGAGGTGGGAAGTCCTCTCCGACGATTCTCTATGTACCCCAAGGTTCGGGCCGTTGAGCTAAACTTAGCGACAGATGGACGAAAGCGGAAATCGCCAAAAGCGACACCAATTGAACTGTGTAAATGAAGTTATGAATGAAACAATACAATCATCATCATGAGAATTTGAGGCTGCTTGAGGGAAGTCTGTCTCTGTTATGGCGTCGTACTCGAATGTTGGCTCTCGTTGACGTGAGAATGTGTTTAAGTCATACACAGTAGGCCGATAAGCCTCATGACATATAGATTAATACGGTGATTCATTGTTTTTTCAAATAGCAGTAATACATGGCTACAATTGAACTGTGAGCTCTTCAAACACTGGTTTCTTGAAAACCTTACGAAATTGGTGAGAAAGCAGCTACAGAGCGTCAGAATTGTCGTCGGTACAATACGCCCACCCACTGCATTGCATAAGGTTTAGGAGATTAGATCACCAACGTTTTGCCATATAATAAGATTTTGGAAAAGAAAAAAGGAAACTGCCAATCTCGCTGCGTTTGAATATGCAAAAATAATTCTGATGAGAAAAGCCCAGATCGTGATTCAACTTCAAAGATGCAACAACACAAGACATCTTCAATATCAAAAACAATGATCTAAAACATCTCAAATGGCAAAAAAGATCGACACAGGCAGGATTTGAACCTACGAACGCGAACGTAATAGATAACTAGAACTTCTGGGAAGCCCGTTCAAGTCTATCGCCTTAACCACTCGGCCACTGTGCCATGTTATTTGCTATTTGTTAGAGGCTTCGGGGCTAATTTTTAACTATGAGGGATTTCTCACGTATCTGCGAGAAATGTGGGTACCCTCAAATCCCCACAATTCCTTTGGTCTCGAAACCTTCAAGTATTTCGTTAAATTCAAGACACAATGCCTCCAAAGTGTATTTTCATTATATAAGAACAAGCCCGTCACTCTTGGGTTTCAAAGAAACTGTAGATAGCAGGACGATGCAACAGGCCTTTGGCCTCTACAACTACGTCAATCCTTTCCCTGTTGTAGATATCATAGACTTTGAAAACAGTTATGCCGATACTGACCGAAACCTCGCTGTATTCCCAAGCCCAATATGCATCAGATCTTTCTATAACAAGGGCATTGAAAATGCCAATTTTATTCAGAAAAGCCACTGATGAGATGAGTATGACTGAAATCGACTTTGTAAGTGAGCTTGTTGAAACACCTTATTTGTTTTCTGGCACCCGTCACAGCCGGCCGTGATTTCGGAACCGGAAAAGTGAGACATGCCGTTTGTGATATAATAGTATTGACGCATGAATATACTAGAGCACTTACTTCCCTGGTGATAAATGAGTTAGTTGCAAACTTTAGGGAGAAGCCCAGTGAGAGGACTTGGGGAGATGAAGCGGCACTATTTGGGATCAAAGGGAAGAGCTCATAACACTACATTTTGTCAAAGATCAGACGCCATTGTCGGTCGGATCCCAACATAGATAGAAGTAGTTCAATACTATTTATATAATCACTGCCAATGAATCGCTTGATAGTTTGAGATGCCTCGGAACCAGATTACAACCATACAAATACTCATCAACTAAACCCTCTCCTAGCTTTCAGTTTTTTCCTTACTACAATAACCATCGCGAAGAATGTTTGAGCTTACATGACGGCAAATGTGGAAGTATTTGAGATTCTAAGCATCCAGTCACCAGTAGGTGCAGCCAAACCCATACAGAGCCCATAGAGAGTGTTATGGCATTTTCGTAGGAATTGGCGGAAGCTATGCTAAATCTGACGGACTGCCTGACTTACAGTACTTAATATCAGACGGTGACTATGCCTTAATACAGGTCACTTAGCAGACATTGTTGGAGATTCAGATTGATTGGCATTTATTGAGTCTAAAATGGGAATCCTCACTTTTTGAAGGGGGATTCCCTGTAGGACCTGTCATATCCATAACAACCCAGACTAAGATTTCAACCTGGCATGGAGACTCTCAAGAGTTTCTTCTCTCTAAATATGGTATAATATTAGAATTATTTGTAGACAGGTTGTACTTTTTCTATTACTATTATTGAGCATTAATTAGGCAGTGACTCTCTTCAAGTATAAGCCAAGGCCGGCTCAGTTATTGACAAAGTCAGGCCAGATCCTCCCAAGGTTTTATATGCAGCTCTGTAGTTTTTGGTAGGGCTTTTGACTTCGATAATCGTGGAGTCCCTCCCAAAATGGATCTCTATATGTGTTAACCTGGACACAGAGATGGCCTAACGGGAGTTTCCCATCGTTACCTTATACTATGCTGCGTAAATGATGCATTATAAAATGACGTCGTGGGGAAGTTGCCTTTTATTTAACATGCTCACCTAAACGCATATACATGTACAGTCAAACTACTACGTCAATAAACACACACAGTCACCTTGACACATCGAGAAGCACACATGCAGTTACCCTGCTACGTCGATACTATGGAGAGGTCTCAGTTTCAATTCATAGTAGGACCATTTACTTTTTGTTTCTTCTTTGTTATTCTGGCAATGCTATCTACCTACTAATCTATGCCTGAGTAGAAGAGGTATATTACTTGGCATAATATGATCCAACCCATAGACCTCCAAGCTTAGCCCCGGAGCTTGCTTTTGCTAACAATGTGACTATGCCGACGAACGGGGTAAATCATACGAGATGTCACTGTAGTACTTGTTGTCCAGAATACAGACCAGAGATATCTTGCTGTTCACCACAAGCCTGTAGAAGATAATAGTCCTCCTAAGGGACAGGGAAATCTGGGGTAAAAGCTTCGCTCCGCTAGGTATGGGGTACAAGGGTGCGGACAGGGGTCATATGCAGGTACAAATTTAGTGCAAGATAGTTACCTACCCCACACAGACCAAACTACCTACCTATTCACTCAA
This sequence comes from Fusarium verrucosum, assembly GCA_013623715.1. Lineage (NCBI taxonomy): Eukaryota > Fungi > Ascomycota > Sordariomycetes > Hypocreales > Nectriaceae > Fusarium > Fusarium verrucosum. The sequence goes on from JABFFJ010000130.1 coordinate 76,564, forward strand.
CACCAAAACACAGATACTATTAAGGTTGGTGATAATAAACAAGACAAAAAGCTCAGAGACATAGCGAGATCTAGAGTGCTGTAAGGAATACAGTAGCTAAGTGGCGATAATGACGTAACCACTGATATTGTTACCTTAGGCATCACTCTCAGTTGATCTAGTCAGACAGCTCAGGCATACCATCTGTTGATTGAAGAGTGTTTGTAGCGTGAGTGCATCCCTATATAATCAACCATGCAATGACGTCAAGTCGAAATTGAAGTGATAAATGCATACGCAAGTTGATTGACGTGTGAATTGTCCGTGGTGTATATATATTCCCATATGCTTTCAAAAGATGCAATAGGGTTAAGTTTTTCTTAGCAGGATATCATCCATCGCTTTCCATATGAGACTGTTCGTAGCGTATGATATGAGAATCTTCTCCTAGTAACTTGCTTTGAGGTTAGTAGAGAGTTCTAGGGATAGGCTTAGATGAGCTTAGTCTTATTGGCAAAGAGGAGCTATCATAGAGCATGAATACCGCATCCCTGAAGTAAGCTAGTACTCCCAGGGGTTGTTGAGCCTTGGTGTCATGGTGAACAAAGCTGTCATCTGTGGACAGGAATGCGGGCGAGGATATCGCTTTGTCCCGCTTCAGTTGAAGATGGGGTGTTTGGGCTGCAGGTTTAGCAGAATCGCCATAAGGACTGTATCGAGATGTCTATATCAGCCATCATGCCGACTATTTCTTTTGTTGACAATTGGTGTTGTGGGATACGACACCTTGCATGACCTAGACGACGTTGTTGAACTAGGAGATAGTGTGTCGATCAATGGAGCCCACACAAGTAGGAACAGAAGATTTCTCAAGCCTATGATAATGATGGGACTTTCCGATAGAGAAATTGCCTTCCGAGTGTTTGGGGCCTAGTCTTGCGTTGACTCAAACATCCACGAGATGATGATAGGCCTTGAAGGTTGGATAATGATATGTCGTCCCAAATTGAATGCTGGTGACTTGGTGGATTAAAGCCGTTATTGACAAGGGAACGGAAGGGAGAGGCGGGATAGGTGTTGATGAGATCAATCTGAGTTTACTGGGCCTGAGAGAGCAGCAGACCATGCTGGTAGTATTGGTCTTGATGAGCTTGATAGCCATGCGAAGTGTTGTAGGAAACTTTGCTTGTGGACGAGGAAACCCTTATGTGAGCTTTGTCTCTATGGACCTGGGCTCCGTTGGTTGTGGCGCGCCTTGGTGGAATGCAAAGCATTTTCCTGGCTAGGTGAAATCCTCGCTTCATACAGGGTTGACCTCTGTCAGCTCATACGACGCAGAGGAAGTGGAGGGGGTCCTTGCCATGGGATTCAAAGGTATATTAGCCTCCTAGGTTTGGTCCCTTCGAAGCTATTGACGTATCACGGATTGACAAGTATCGGCTTGATCGAGTGCCGACATTATGCGATAAACCTTTTGACCATTTGATGATTGTTGAGTTCTCTGCGCATCGTTTCCGGCACACTAAGTCATGGGATGCTGCATGTCGATAGCTTCGTAAATGGTTCGGTTATCGAAGTTATGATTCTGTTTGATGTTTTGAGTCTTGAAAAGTTGATAAGTGGATATATCATTAGATGTGTCCAGTTGCCTGCCAAGAGAAGAAATAAATGCAAGGTGCTTTTCTTGTCGTGTATAGATACGTGAGGGTGACCCTTTGGTGGTACATGACGAGCCTTGGGCTGAGAATGCTGAACGCAGCATCGAAGACTGAAATTTGAAGTTAACCGTGTGTACCAGTAACTAGATTCAAGACATACGAGAATGATAATCCTGCGATGTGTGATTGTGTGCCACAGTAGGCTGCGGAATGACCGTTGATGGAGTTGGGCCGTTTATAGTGAAGTAGTGATAATTGTTGAGTTAATGAATATTAACACGTCACTTTCCGAAATGATGACTTCTCGATGAGATAATTATCTGCATGTTTTTTTTTGGCTTGGTGTAATAGCCATTCATGACACTAATGTTCAGGTACCAGACGGCGAGCGCTTCAACATATCGTCAACGCATGTTGACGCGTAGATAGATTGTCATGGGTATGGGGAGGAGGGTAGAGTGTCCTCTTACTCCCTATTGTCGACGATTCTCAGGTAAGCAACTCGCATTCGATGTGACATATCGTGGTTTCAAAACCGGGACATTGCTGGCGAGTTGTAGTTCAGGGATATACTTGCTGAAACTGTTGAGGCTGATGGAGGTGGGCTTGACTCTGCTGGACTTCAGATCACTGGAGATGTTGAAGTAGCTAGGCTCAATGAAGGTGAGCCAGATGCAGCTTAAACTCTTGAGGTGCTGGAGATCTGAGATTGCTGAAGGTAGGAAATCCAGAGACCGCTGACATGGTAGAAGCATGAGCTTTAGGCAGACGGTCCAGAGATGCCTGAGTGTAGGCAGACGAGAGACTGTCGAAGCTGTTGAAGTTCGCAAGGCTGGTAGTCGACCTAGAGGTTGCTTGATGTGTGAAGGCGTGAGATCTGAGACTATCGAAGCTACTGCAGTTCTCGAGGCTGTGAACTAGAGGCTGTTCGGTGTAGCGTGAGATAGGAGACTGTCGAAGTTGCTGAATGCAGGCGGTTGTAGGATATCTAAAGTTCTGAAGATTGTTGAACTTGACAGTGTTCGGCGTATGTATGCGATGTTAAGCTCGAGGCTGCTGGATCTGATGTTGTTAGACTTGAGAAAACTGTCCCGTTGTCAAAGAATGAACCCGAACGCCTGAAAGCCTGGTCAAAATGCCAACCCCGCCCCAAAAAGAAACGCTCATGCATGTCCGAGGATCACATCCTCCTTATGCCTCTATCCACCCACCTAAGGACCATGCCCTCTTCATGTGTCATGACTGAGGACCACGCCCATCTTGTACTCGTAACTTGATGAACTGTATTCGCTGTAATCAACAGCTAAAAAGGCTCTGCATGTATCGATCTTCCCACATTGGCGTCGATCTCACCAAGAATAGTTGTCCGCGGTGCTCTAGGTGCCACCACACGGCTGGCGATTCTGCTTGACTGACGAAGACTGGTCATTTTGATGGCTTGGAATGCCCGTGAGTTGGAAAGGAGCAACACCTACACTGTTGGAGAAGGAAATTCATATGCTACATACATATGTATTAGTACCTACATAACTATGATGATATAAAGTGCCATGCCTACGGGCATATTCAACGGCATTGTCCGCTTCGAGAGCGGGAGCACATGCTCCAACAACACAACGCCCTTGCTGTCCGGCTGGGTGTCCCAACTCTGGAGTTGCCCGCTCCCACGTCCCCGACTCCCGCCCTTGCCCTAGTAAAGGGTGCAAGACTACGGGTGAAGATTGGGTTAATAATGAGAGAAAGACAGTGCGGTCAGAAGGTGTTGGCGATGATATAGATGACACGGTTGAAGATGGTCATGGCGATGAGAATACCCATGTTGCGCCACTTGTGAGCGTGGTAGTACTTGTACTGAGTGTTGAGGTAGGCATCTCCATTGACGAAGTCCTGGCCGGGAACGCTGCGGTCTTCGGAGTAACTCAAACATACCATAACTCTAGATGCATTATCATGTGCTCTCTCAACGCTCTCTGACCGGCAAAAGGAACACCAATGACTCCGACGTCGAATATGAGATGCCCATGCTGGTGTTTCAGGGAATACTATTCATCTCTTCCGGGGTAAGAATAAAACCCCCAATCGCCATCTATATACAAGGGCATAACGAGATTGAGTTAGATACCGTATTATCTCAACAAGTTAGCCACGCCTCATAGATCCATTTTACCTAATTCTAGGCTACTATATAGGGCGTGGCCAATTTATTGAAACGATATGGCAATTCTACTCTCACTGAGAGTACAGGTTTTCATGTTTGGACTAGATCTCACAAAGAGAATCGTATCGACCAGAAGCACCATGTTAAAACAATGGGGGCACTTCTTACTAGCAACAAAACATTGGTAAAAATAAAGCTCAAGTCCAGAAAGAGCCTGAAGGGAGGAGTTGCGAGAAGAAGGATGTGATATATCCGAATTGGTTACACAGCACTTGTTGAATGCTTCGAGATTAAGTCGTACTGGCTTAGGAGCAGAGTCAAGGGGAGTCCAGGTAAAATCGTCGTCGTCTCTGTCAACACGAGGTTGAGGCAAGGGGTTTCAACTGTCTGGAATATGTCGGAGTTAGTTATGATAGCAACAAGAAATAGCCTGGATATCTATAGTACATAGCAATCATGGGAAAGACCGAGAACGGCGACGAACGGCCGCGAGGGGATCGAGAACGGCGAGTAGGACCCTACAACAATTAGCAAGTAATCCCCAACCTTGTCTAGGTCATTTCCCACGAGAACACTGCCGTTAACATCACCAGAGCCATCGACTCTCTCATCAGATAGGGGAAGGCGGGCGGTGCGTCGACGGTCAGATGGAGGACCAGGCTCAAAGTCATCCTGATTGATTTAGTTAGCAACTAGATCAGACTCGCTTCAAACACAATCACAAAAAGATTCCAAGACACTTACATTGCCATTCTCAACCTCTGGGGCTTGGGGATGAGAGATTCCAGTATAAAGGGGGGCAGGGCGGCCAGCATAGTTCAATGATAGCAAACTTGGAGCAGGCTGAGGGGGGGGAGAGTTGCCAGAGACTTTGGGTTTTCGGGGGTTCCATTCAGTTTGCATGTCTGCGCCCAGGGCAGAATACCATCCTAGAAATGATCAGCAATGATTCTCGATCAGGTCCTTGAATGCTTCCTACTGATCATGTCGTTCTGGAGCTTGTTGCCTAGCTGCCCAGCCTTTCGCGGTTCAACGTTGATCTTGTGAACTCGCTTGTAATGGTTGCTCAAGGAGCTCTCACTAGAAAACCTCTGACTCTGCAAGTAATCATTAGCAAATAAGCTTAAAATATATCAGAATAGGTAGTTTCCGATTTCTACTGACGTTGGAGCAAATCTGGTCTGCCTCAACGCGCCAGCGACAATAAACTTCGCCGGGAAGGATAAAGAAATCACCCTGCTGTTATTAAGTTAGTCTTGGCCTTGAATAATTATCCATACACGTACAGAATTTCTCTTGAGATTAGGGAGCAGTCTCTCATCAGGTCGCTGCCCCCCGTTCAAGTATGCCTGGTAGCCGGCATGCGTCTTGTATGTACGCATAGTGATTCGAATGATCGGAAGCGGCGAGAAAAAGAATTGGAGTTGTTTTTGCAATGATTGATTCTATGAATGTCGTTGTTTACCCTGCGTGTTGAAATTATAAAGTGGTGTTTGTGTGTACATATAGAATAGCTCATGACAAGGCGGCAGATGTGAGCACTGTCGGCACACATAGCCCACCAGGCTCATACTCCTCTAAGAACCAACAACTGCGTAGATAAAGTTTTTAAAGATCCTTTTAAATAATTTCATCACATTTATTAAGAAAATGACTAGTCGTCATCAGTTAGCAAGGATTGCTAGCCGTCAGCCAGGCAGTTCCTAGGCTACAAGTTCATACTGAAGAGAACTATTATAAGTCTTTGAAAATTAATCCTAAATTATCAAGCACTTTAGGTTCTAGAAAGCTTCAATTATCTAAGCATTGAAATAGGCATTCTAAATAAAGCAGTCCTCTTGTCCCAGACAAGAACTTTTGGCCCTGCCTCTACCTACCTATGTAGGTAGGGAGCTCTCAACAGCACCCCATGAAACCATCATCTCTTGGTTCACCAACTCCAAGATCCACATCGGCGACATGGCTGAGACCTGAGCAGAAGTTCCGTTATGCAACTTTGTTATACTTATAAAGATTGCTTCATAACTAACAGTAGCTCAATAGCTATCCGTAACTACCTACCACGCGGTTTACCCAAATCGGAAGGCGGTGAATGGATTCTGCCGCGACAGCCGACCTCAATCGTTAACTACCTACCTAGATGATATCCATTGCGATTCTCCATCTGCAGCCTCGTAATCGGCTTCGTCAAACGAGTCAATCTACCCGGACCAACATGCGAGCTACAGGATCGCATCGTGCCCTGTCGAACCCCCTCATATAGCGACCGATAGCGATAGCGACAGCGACAGCTAGATCCCATGTCACGAAATGGTAGCTTGAGGAACCCGGTCCCGCGCAAGGGACCGCCTCATTGGCGACACCTGAGCAGGTCTAGCCTAGATCGCACCTATACCGAGGTTCCAGCATCGCCCGCGAGCGTATCGACCCATTCCACTATAAAGGAAGAGAGGCGGACAAGAATAGAAAGCAAATGCACAGTGACAGTCAACGAGGGCTACGCCAGAGACGAGGTGCTGCTCAATTTCGATGTAGTGGGCGGGGATATAAAGGCTGGGACGTTGATGTGCATATCAACAGTCAGGGATGACCTGCGAAAGACCTCGACTGGTCATGGCGTCAGTAACAAGCAGAATCAAGATCAGAATTATGGAACGCAGAATGGGGACAGCGCGTGTTTCAAGTACTTCTTTGTTGCAAAAGACATGCCACAAGAGACAAAAACTCGAAATCCCGATATTGAGGTTTATGTCTTGAAGCATATCGCAGATGCGTTTGGGATGAAGAAGGGCTCCCAGGTCCTTTTGACCGTGGTAAGGATTCTCGATTCACATAAAATGCAGGACGCTCGCTGACAATGATGAAGGTGGACGCGAAACATCCAGCTACGGAAGCTTCCCACGTGGAATTGTCGTTCAAAGACCAATACCTTTCCAGATCAGACATTTGGAGAATGACGGTTGGCGAATTAACGGGAAGAACCGTTTACAAAGGTCAATCAGTCCTGTTCATGGGCACAATCAAGGCGCAAGTCACTGCTATCTACGTTGGCGGTCGCAGAACGCACTCTGCCTTCTTCACCCGCGACACTCGACCCATCTTCCGGAGCGAATCAGCCAGATATGTGCTATTCATCCAGATGGCCAGAGAGATGTGGGAGTTTGATGCAGAAAGCTCTGGTGAAATCATGTTCAACAAGGTCGTAAATGGACTTCTCCCCGCGCTGTTCAAGAGATGGGCCATGCTCAAGGCTAAACACCTGGTCAGCATTGTGCTTTTTGCGCGCGTGGAATACGACACTGGCTTGACGGCCGAGTTCGACAACCTGTCTGGGGATTATTACACAGGCATACAGCCATCTGGGCCGCGTCGACCATACAAAGACTTCTATCGAGTTGTGGTCAGCGAGATGGGCAGCGGAGAGTGGACCAAGATTCTGCACCAGTTGAAGGTCGAGTTCAACTTCTTCCGCAGAGACATTAGTCTGCATCATCACAAGCTCAATGCTCAAGCAGAGATTGACGGTCCTGATTCCATCCCCAGAGACACCCCTTCAACTCGTGTCAAGGCTGAATCGACCTATGCAATGTATGGCAACGTTCTCGAGGCGATCAACCTAGCCTCCTCTCAGTTCTCTCATGATCATATTGATAGAGACCTCACGAGGACCGGAATTTCGATCACGATCATCAGTCCTGGCTCTGGTGTTTTTGAGGTGGACTACGAGACATTACGAAGGACAACAGAAGCATTGGTTGGGAACGGTATTGGCATCGATCTAATATGCATGCCAAAGATGCCTCTGCATTCAGTACCCCTGTTCAAGTACCGCAATCCGCAGTACTCTGACGACCCCAGCCATGCTCATCGTTCCAGCTTTTCAAGGTCGTTCCATAGTCGTGATAGCACACCCAGTCACCCCACGCCGGTGATCGGCAGCTATCAATCTCTCGGCGAATCCTTCTCGCCTTCCAAGGGAATGAGCCTTTCACGCCGCCCAGACGCCCTCATGTCTATGGCGACAAGCGAACAGTGGTGCTTTGCGTTGCCGCAATGGTTACATGTCTCGTTCTGGACTGGAGCGTCCGATGAGGCCTTGTCATATGAAGGCATCGCTTTGTCTGTGTCAAACAAAGTTGTACAAGACGACGAAGCCGAGTTTAACATTCGGTGTCGCATGTACGCCTTGCAGATGAGAAGTGTCCTGGAGACTAATGAGATCGAAACAACGCCTTTGCAAGTCGACACGCACTTCCCGGCCAACATTACAGAACCATCGTCCTCGCAAAAGTATCGAAACACTGGTATCAATGACACTATCTACATTCCCACTCGGCGTGCACCAGATGGCCTGTTTGATCATGTTCATGGGTTCCAAAGATTTGTTCCAGATAGACTAGCACGGCCTGGTGAAAAGTCCTTATGGAAGCAGCTCCAAGAGTTTGACGATCACAGGGCAAAGATCTCCAGTAGTCGTAGTCGACATCACTCGTCAAGATATGCCAAGGACTTGGATGAAATTACGAGAAGACAGTTGGCAGAGGACTCTGGCCTTTATGGAACTTCGCTTCCAGAGAAAAAGGCACCACTTCTGGGCCCTTCAGCGAGGAAACTGTCGATGAACATTATGGATGGCGACAAACCATCGCCTACGAGCCTCAAGAAGAGCACTGATCCAACTTCTTCAAAGCCTCCCAAAATAACCGCAAAACAACCCAAACTCATGAGGCAGATTAGTCTTGGACAACGAGGATTTGGCATCGCTGCCCCAAAGGCGGTGGTTGCGGAGATCAAAGCCGAGACAGTCAACGCTGCTGGTCACACGACTGGTGAGGCAAAACAACCGTCAACCCCTCGAATGCGACCAGAATTACGGCCGAGCTCCCCTCAAACGATTGCCAGTCACCCATCATCGCTGTCGGTACACAAGTATCGAACAGAAGCCCCTGACACCATTGTTGAGGGTGTGCCTATGACTCCTAGCATTCCAATTCTCAAGAGAAACAATTCTGGAAATCTCGAAGTAGCTGCGATGCAGTTGAGGACAGCATCATCGACGATTGGCTCGTCTTTTATTAATCGACAGCCAAAGCGAGATGAGGATCGCGATCTTAAATCCTCGAATGCCCTTCGCGCTGACGATGTGCAGAAACTATACACCAACAAGCTACGCGCCGGTGCTTTAGGTGGTGCCGTTCAGGATCTCCCTACGACTCTATCACCCACCACCTCCATTACTCCATGGCTAACACTGCTGAATCCGTCGAACCCAGAAAGCCTTGCCATCGACGATACCATCTTGTATAGCCGATGGCAACACGTTTACCCTCAAATCGGTCAGATGAAGGTTCAAAAATGGAAAGCCCTTTGTTGCCCTGCTTCTGTGCCGCTGACAACTGAGTACTTCCCCTCCAAGACTCAGTTTGATAGCGAATATCATCGTCATCCGTACACGGTTGAACAAGATGCAGATGATGACATAGATGAGCCTAAGACTCGCCAGGAGTTCATCCAGGAGCTGATTAGCTTGAGATTCACGCAGGGCTTCCAAATTGTGGTAGGCCCATGGGTTGCTCGTGCCTTTGGACAGAATCTTATCAAGATCGGTGATATATTCTCAAGAGATCAGCCCCTGGAGGATGGTACCAGCATTTTCATGTCGGTCGGCAACAGCATTCACCAGCTCTCGTGCGTCAATGGCACAGAAGTCGAAGTGAACATCTTTATGCGGAAGCCAACAGATACCTCATTTACCTCTCAAGGCTTCTCGCCGATTTACAAACCTGCCATCCGCACTTTGCTAGATGATACTTACGAGGCCCGGGAGATCGATATCCTTACCCCACGTCCCGAGCGAAATTGGAACATGATTGACTCGTATATCGCTGGGCATCACGACGAAATGATGGACAGCCTTCGCTTCTGGCGTGCAAGATTCGTTCTTATCCCGGTCTCGAGGAAGGATGTCCCAGTAGCAAAAACTCAAACTGGGGATCACGCTGAAGAGGTACGAATCGAGGGCATCAAGCGCCTTGCCCAATCCTGGCAGAAGTATCGTTACATGACTCCATCTGAACGGAGATTTCACTCAGTTAGTCAGCAGAAGCGCCGACGAGATCCCAATCCCTTGGACATCGTATATAAAACCGATGACCCCTCAGTGGTGATTGCTGCTGAGGTTGAAACACTTCCTCTCACGGAAGGATCCGAGGGCAGCACCCGAAAGGGGCTTGTATCAGCCAAAGAGCGCTTCAAGAAATCTAACATTAACCTGTCCCTGTTGGCTGATGTTATGCAGCAGCCTGTCGAGAATGGAGGTGTGAGATTGCAGAACCGAAGATGGCATCTTCGCCTCTATTCTGCCTCTTTCATCGGATCCGATATGGTGACATGGCTGCTGGATAACTTTGAGGATCTCGACACTCGAGAAGATGCCGAAGTCCTGGGCAACGTTCTGATGGCGCACGATGAAACGAAATCCGGAAACCCCAAAGATAAGGGCCTGTTTGTCCATGTTGACAAGAGGCACCAGTTCCGCGATGGCAACTACTACTATCAAATTGCTAGCGAGTTTGCCAAACCTCAGGCGGGATGGTTCAACTCGCGACGAGCTGCAGTACCACCGACTCCAAGCCTTGAACCATCCGCCCGAGATTCGCCTCGGGCTTTGATGTCGGCCCGTTCGATTGACGAAGGTGGTTCTCCTGCGTCAACCTCGACAACGCCGACTATATCAATCTCCCACGGCGTAAAACGGCCCAAAGTTGTTCTTAGCAAAGTCATCAAGTATGATGTCGACCACCGTAAGCGATCATACAGACCAGAGAGGATTGACTTGCATTATGACCGTCTTCACAACCCTGATGGCTGTTATCATATCCGAATCGACTGGATGAACGTCACGACAAAGCTAGTCGAAGATGCAGTTGAGAGTTGGGCTCGAGAAGCTAGTCAGTATGGTCTACGGCTTGTAGAAGTACCTATCAGGGAAGCATGCGCCATCACAGAGACAAATCCCTTCAGAAGACCGTTCCGTGTCAAGTTGGCAGCTCGTCCTCCTGATCAACGGCCCGAGACGTATCTTGATCCCAACTCGCAGGGCCCAACGACGTCTCCAAACAAGCACTTTTACCAGACGGCGATCCTGAAGAAGTTCGACTTTGTCTTGGATCTGGAGGCATCCTCCAACTTTCCAGGCAACGTCGATGTGAGCTACTCTTGGGGCAAACCCGACTACAAATTCACCCAGTACATTCACCGAAGCGGTTCTCTCTTGGCCCAGATCACCGATGAGGGCGACTTCTTTCTTTTAGCAAATCGTCTGTACAGCAGCCGATCCGCGAACCCTCGCGAAAAAGAGATTCGATCAGCCGATCTACTGAGCGAGCGCGGCGGCCGCATGTCATCGTACGGTGCCTACCCATCCTTCGGGATGACCGAGCCAGCTTCTCTAGCATCGCCTATTCTCAAGCCAACACATTATTACCACTCGCCGGCCCTAAAACCAACCGACCAACCCATCAGAGTATCACCTGCGACAACATCCGATCCTGACATTCTCCGCGTCGACATTGTCGATTTCTGTAAGGACGAGGCTGCGCTCGAGGAGTTCTACAGAGAAGCTATGGAGAAGGGTGAGAAGGTTCAGGGCACGCCTGCAACAGCGGCGGTCACCCCATTGGAAGCTGTACCTGAAGCCAGTATTCCTACACTGGGCTTGCCGCCTGGTGTTCTGGGAGGAAATGAGGGGACGCCGGCGAAGCGACTTAATAGTCCCATGTCGTTTCTGCGAAGGGGTAGTGTCCAGTATGACAGTGGGTCGAGTCTGTCTGGACGATGAGGAGTATGTTGCATGAAACATCATGAATTAGCGATGTGCGAGCATTGGATATCACATCTTTGAATATAAGCCGACTTGATGGCAAAATCTCATAATGAAAGCAATGATATATGCATAATGTATTTCAAAATAACGTCTAGTTCCATCATCCATCACTTCGATCAATAATATGACAGGATGGGTTACAAGGCAGTCACTTATGGAGGTTCTCAACCAGGCATGTTATTAAATACGAGGAAACTTGATGATCTATTATCGTAGTAGAAATGGCTATAAATATTCGCCAAACTCCAAGGCTATCGCTATCCCCTTCCATGTCACGAAACGCCAACCTCTAAAATGGTCAGCTTCGCCAGGAAGCATATCAAAAGAGCAGTTCCCGTAATAAAATATGAAAGACCCAAACATATCAGAAGGTCTATTAAAAAAACAAAAGACGCATAAAAAAAGTAAAGGGAATTTGGAGCTGTGTGTTTCCACGCTATTCTCCGTAAAGGGCCATTTCCAAGCTTGTTTATGTGTGCGCAAGATACGACACATGGGGTATCATTTGGAGGTCTTGGTAAGGGAAAATCCCATGCTGACTGTAGATCCGCCAGACAAAATTCATGCGGATAATAAACTCAAAAAGCAAAGTCATAAAGTCATAAGATGAGGATGGCTCGGAGAACTCATCCATCTGTAATATCAAGATCGTCAAGCCACATACTAATGGCATCATGAAGCGGGCTTCGTGATCGGCCATTTCTAGCGTGGTTGGTCTCTAGGGGTCGCTTCTCGCGAATGTCAATGACTTCGCGGATGCTATCTTCAAGTGCAGAGAGGACAACAGTCTTGCACTGGATACGAGGAATCTCCAAGGGTGCCTGAGGAAGCGCTGGTGTGTTGGGAGCTGTGATAGACAGTGGCTCCTCGACCTCGGTGCTCATGCGGGTGTCACTGTGTGTTTGAGAGGAAGCCAAAGAGTGGTCTTTGCTAGTATCTTGACTCAAGCTGATGACCCTCTCAACAGCATCAGTCAGGGTCTCATCAGGATGCAAGACAGGTTCTTCGATCCATTCCTCCTCTAGCTGGGTCTCATAAGGGAGGATCGAGGGAGTCAACAGCCCCGCGTATGAGGTCGAAAGTCCAGGTGGGCCAGTAAGAGGTCGATGATCAGCAGGCGATCGCGGCTTGACCAGTCGACGGTACCGCAGACGAGTGATCGTGTTGGTGGTGGTATCAGCAATCATAACGCTGCTGATATCGACCCAGCGCTCGTTAAGGTCACCCACAATGGGGTGGGCGGGAGGAGGCGTTGGTTCAGCCTGCAGAGATGCCTTGATCTGCTCCATGAGGTCCTCCTGAGGAGGGATGGCTTGAAGAGCAAAGTCGGGGTGATAGCGGTTCAGCCAACCGGCAGCATTAAGAGGGAGATCACCATCGATGCACAAACGTGAGGCCTGTTCGAACGACTCTAGTCCGTTTTGAAGTCCAGGAGTAGACAAGTAACCGCTGCTCGATGGCGAGCTGATGGCCGACTCAAAGGACGTCATGTAGTCAGGAAAGGAGATGTCCACATCAATAACACCGTCATCGGCATTTATGGATGTTTTGACGGGCGATTCGAATGCGCCATTGGGGTCTGGTGTCCTGTCAGGGCGGAGGGATGGATCTCGACTGTGTCCTTGGCATTCTCTTGGTGTACCAGGTTCTTTGAGGGCATCACCAGAAGGTCGGCGTGCTGTTGATGTAGGAGTAGTCGGGTGATCTGTGAGAGATGCTTCTTCAACCATCTGGGATAGTTTGTCTGTTCTGTGGAAAGACGCCTTGACGGGTGATTTCGGATCATACCCGCTATAAGTGCTGTAAGTCGAGTCACGGCGTCTGGTAGTAGTACCCCAAAGACCACTGATGACACTTCCCCAGCGCGAACTTTGACTCCTAGAGTCGCTACTGGTGTTGCTCATCGCGCTTGTACTTTCGCCTCGCTTCAACGAACGTTTCAAGTCGTCAGTAGCAACACTTCCACTACTGGTCGGGCGAGGTCTTCTTTGTGATTGTGATTCCATTCGCTGAGCTGTCGAGAAATGCGGCATGGTTGTCTCTGGCATGACCGTTGTGGTTGTCGCAGCACTGCTCTTCCTGCTAACAATGTCGCCGCCAAACATTGCAAAATTCGGGGGCCGGATCGAGGCAGCATCCGAAACGCGCCTTTCATGATTTCGATCCATTGTTAGATGGGCCAGTTGCATGGGGACAGCCGAGGCTCTCGCGCTTTGACTCGTTGTTCTAGAATGCGAAGCTCGGCGGAGACCGGTGCGTCTGTTGATCTTTCGGCGGAGGGATTCTTCTCGCAGAACAGGAATGACAAAGGTCGGGGGTGAGTTGCCATAAGTTCCGGTTGAAGTCGAGGTGCTGGGCCGATGAGCACGGGTCGTTGGAAGTTGAGAGTTGGCAGGAAGGAAAGCAGAGAGAAGAAAGATGAGGCGTCGGGCTACCATTTTGTCGTCAGATACGATAATGGTTCGTGCAGGTAGTGACAGGTCCTCCTCATTTCGATTTTTCTGTTGAAGATAGAGCCGTCTTCGATACGATGGAGGGCAAAGAGCCTGCAGCCAATCTGTATGGGTCGCAAGAAATCCAGTCAGGAGGTTGTAGAAAAACTGGTTCTGATTATCCGGGCCAGAAAGCCACTTCGAGGTCGAGCGAGCTTCGTCACGCCAAATTCCCCAGCGGCCCTGGCCTGTTACAACTCTCGCCGCGCTTAGTCCCATGACAATTCTGTGTCTAGAGGCATCGACTTCCCCTTCAATGTTTGTGTCATCAGCGAGACAGTTGGGCCAGAGGTAAACCAGTTTCGTGGTGCTCTTCGGAGGCTTAATCCGAGGCATCTCATTCCGGCGCTGCTCTGAAAAGGATGGAGCTCTGCCAGTCTTGTTGGTTATTACCGAAGGCGGAACAGGACCAGGGGCTGGCCCAGGAGAAGCCATATCGACCTGCCTGAGCATTGTTGCTAGAATGGTGGCCACCACAGACTGAAGATGGGTCAGCGTCCTCATTATGATATCCCAATGCCGAGTCAGTGAATCGATTCTATCTTCCATGTCTGGCGTATATGTGTCTGACCCTTCCCCGTTTCCAGACCCAACCATTGTCCATCCTGAAGGTCGAGCTGAGCTGTAAGATGACGGAAAGAACTCTTGGTCGGTATAAGAGCTTGAGGGTTGTGCGGATTTCGAGTGAGTCGTAGATGAAAGTCGAGTTGACATCGTGTTTGTAGCAGGAAGTTGGACTACTAGGACTACGGCATACATTGGAGTTCGTCGTTGCTTAGGCTGTGGCTTTTTCTTCTTGGGCACAGATTCGTCGCTTGTTGTTGGAAATGGGAAACCGGCATTCTCGTCTGCGTAGTCTTTCGTAGGTGAAACATTGATTTCGGGGTCTTCGGTGAAGAGATTGACGGGAAACAGGCGGGTTATTAGGACCTTCTTCTTCTCAGTTGGACGCGAGGGGGTGTGACTTTGAGCTCCGGACATGTTTGTGGGAGAAAAGGTTTGAGAGGAGAATGATTGGGAAAGCCGACTAGAACGAGCACTGGAGCGTCCTATAGAACTCCTCCCATCTCCAATAATGCTGCTTGAAGGTTCAGCAGGGCGGGATTCGCCTGGTACGACATGGACCTTTGTCGAGGTTCCCTTGTAGGACATTAATTCCGAGTTTCCAAAGATGCAGCTTGAGAAAGTCGCCAGTTCCTCGCGATATTCGCGGGAAGCTTTCTGCCCATCTGACTCAACATGACTGTCCCTTCGTCCCTGAAGTGAGGCTCGACGATCAAAAGCGCCCTGGCGAGGTGAAGGTTGAGGTCCTTCAGGCTGAATAACAAGAGGTCGTGATAGACCGCCAACACTGCTTTTGCGTGGTGAAGTTGGCGGTCTTCGAAATTCTGGAGGAATAGGTGGGCGTTCTGTAGGGGACATTGGAGGAGCGGGGTGACTGTCAAAGAGAAGAGATGCGTTAGAAGGTCCTAGGGCATCCTGCATTATGATAACCCTAACATCGCGGACATCCAGGTCGACATCACCGCTGTAGTCGAAGGCGTTGGCTGTAGAAGTAGCGGGGGTTGTTGGAGTAGTTGATAGAGGAAATACTTGATCATTGCGGTGTTGATACAAAGCATGGGCGTCTGGGAAGAGTAGCTGTCGAGTAACCATGTCCTCCTGAGCAGAGTCAAGTGAGGACACAGGTCTCGATGTCTTGTTAGTAGCCGGTGTAGGCATGGCCGAGGGGCCGCCGGCGCCAAAGTGCAAGAGCCGGCCGAGCATGTCGGGAGGCGCACTCAGGGAATTGGGCAGCAGGTTGAATTAACTGGGAGGGCGGCCGTCGATATTAATTACGACGGCGAGCCATAATCAAGGTGGTAGACGCAATATTTTGAGCTGGGCGTAGTCGCATAGTAACCACTGCGGGTGGCATGTGAAAGTGCGTGCAACAAGCTCCGGTGTTTGAGTTTACTCCAGCTTGAGCTTGAGGAAGTGATAGCTAATGAAGCAGGGTGGGCGCAAACTGAGAGGGAGGGGTCAAGGAGGGCGGAAGAAACCCTTGAAGCTCAGAGCTCAGAGAACAAAGCAAAAATCAAGTTGGAAGCTTTGTTTGCTGTCGTCGCAAAAGTAAAATAAGGTGGCGGCAGTCAGCGAGGTTGATTGCTGGTGTGGGAGCTGGAGGGTGGCAAGGATAGTTTGTGTGGCAGCAGTACTGTAGCAGTATGTAGTTGTATTGTGATGGTGATAGAGTAAGTAGGATGAGACGAGCATTCACAGGTGATTCTGGAGGGGAAATAAGTGATGGTTTCCGGAGAAGTTGATGTGATGCGGAGACACGGTACGGTATGGTACGAGACGCGAGATGTGAGTGAGATGCGGAGAGTAAGGAGGGTGTTGTTGACTGTTCGGTTGGCTGGCGTGTTGTTGTGAGGGGTTGGTTGATAGTTCGTGGGTGGAGGCAAACGATATGCGGTCGTTGCGAGTGATCAACAGGAGATATGGAGTCGGCAGCTGCAGGTAGAAGATCGCACAGAGGGGTCGAGCTGGTGGATAGGTTATGTTGTACCTATTGCGACTACAGCGACTGCAGCTCTGAGTTTCAAGGCGCTATCATGGACGTCAATATAAGTGAGGTGAAGTCAAATGCTGGAGGTGAGGTGTTGTTGTTGATCCAGATGCTCGGGACGAGGCAGGCAGGCATGGAAGTGATGGAAGGCAGCCCGGCAAGGTTAAAGGCGCCGGGCAGCTTGGGGCGGGTGGTAGCCCAGTTTTGGGTGTGTGCGCGCTGTGGGATTCCGGCGATACCGCAATTGCAGGTACTGGCAGGGCAGCTCGTTAGCGGCGGTTAAGAGTTGGCGCTGGTGGCGGCTGGACCACGAGGTACAAGGTGCCTGGTACCTCCCTCCAGGCGAGCCCTGCTAGCTCGGGACCACCTAGAACGGGATGGAGAATGGAGATGGGATGGGGAATAGTTCAGTGGAGATTGCATGTGTAGTATGAGTGGGTGGGTAATATCCATGAATTTGGTTTTGACATGCTTCCATCCATGGATGGGTCAGAGGAGAAATCAATCACCTACATACATACCTCTCTAGCTTAGGTCCTCACTGGACCTATCCTGTACGTAAGGCACTGCAAGGATGGATGGACGGATGGATGCTCGTCACTGTCGAGGAATGGATCGCATCGTGTTTCCCCAGAGTCTTGGATTAAAACGGGCGCTGAGAGAGACTCTGATGCCGAATGACGAGAGCAGGATGCTAGACAACACCCTTCAAGACCAAAGTGGCTGGAACTGAAGGCCGGGGCAGCGAGACAATCAACCTTGGTTCGAGTTAGGGTGATTATTATCTCCGTAGATGGTGTTGTTGTTGTCGTAGAGTCGAGAAAGAAATCAAGTCAGAACCGAGCCGACGAGCCGTAGCTCCAGTGAACTAGGTAGACTCGTCAACGGGGAGAATACTCGAAGCGGCGACGTTTATGTAACAATAACAGGTTGGATCTCGAGTTTAATATCGACGGCGGCACTGCGGGTGGCTAAACAGCTAACGATGGATCTCTGGCCTGGGCGATGCCATTCCACGGGCAATGGCTCTAAGATGATAGGTTCAAGTCGACGAGACGGCGGGCCTTGCTAATAATTAACCGACCCTTTTTTTTTTCCCTCTCTCGTTGCTGGCGGCTCTGCTCTGTGGCTGTGTGTACATGTGATGACAAGATAGATTTGGTAAATATTATAAAGCAAAAAAGAAAAGAAGGAAATACAGAAAAGAGGGTCGAGGCCCAAACTTGGAGTCGTGGTTCACCTCAGCTTTGAAGAGACTAGAAGCCATGTAGGAAGTAATTAGTAGATGAACAGCTGCAAAAGAAATACAGCACAGGCGCCCTGTATGCACAAGACGTCCATCGATTCTCGAATCCCTGACTCTCAAGTTGCGGTGAAAGCAACCATTGAATCGAAAGTCATCGGGTCCCGACCAGGGTCTTCCCAGTAGCCAAGGCCCAAAGAGTTGGAGTAGCCAAGGTAGATATCTAGTACAGATACATACTTATCTCTCCCAACAAGGAACGGAACAAGACCGCACGCAATTGTTTATCAGCAGCAACACAACACAAATGACGGAAACTCGAGATTCAAAACATGGCAGGCGACTAAGGACCTGGGTAAATGCCGTGGTGACGGGAAGGTCACGGTAGTGGAACTCTGACATTTATTTCCATGGCTCCTCGACTAGGGTCCGGTGTCTTTTGCAAGCCAGGTTCATCAATCCAACGCAAACAAACTCACGATACTGCAATCAAGTCCGAATACGCATTAACTTGTGTACTGTAGTCCTTTACAACAACTTCCATAACTCAGCCCAACCCTCAACATAGCAACCATCTCGCATATTAGCGCTCATAGCAGAAGCTAGACTTGCCGGGCCAAGCACCCATCAAGAACCCGGCTAAAGAATGCCATGGGCAACAGTCAAGTATGTATGTATGTACTCAAGATAAAACAGGTACTTGAGAGTAGCGAGTCAGTAAGCGATGACTTTACGAGCTCCAAATTCCCGACATTGCAGCCCGACTGCAGCAGTTGTAGTTGTACTCATTGATTCTGGACGAAACCATCGTAAAAACCCCTTGTTCTGGTCATCACAATGCCATCACCAACGCGCGCGCGCAGTTGTAAGCCGTGATCGGCTCGTAACCTTGACCTCCGGTTGGCTTCTGTTTTATTGGTTAAAGGAAACGTGCGCCGTACGCATGACGCTATTGTACATGCGTGTGTGTGTGTGCGCTGTCTAGTACCGTCCCTACCTACATACTCGAACACAACAAAAAAAAAAAGTCGGCTCCGAGATGGAGAATGCGAATTTGGTGTGTGGGAATAGCTTGATTCTCAACTCTTCTCTCACCTACTCTTCCAACTGCCGGGAAAATAAAAATTCACCCGTGACCCCGTCGTAAGAGACACTTCAACCTGTACGTAATTATTCCGTTGAAGGATCGTCTCGAGTCGTGTGGTGTAGATTTGAGCTTGACTCGCAACCCGGATACAATCCCGGCTTACAATACGGAGTACCATTTAGAGATATCAAGAAGCGGGAAGCCCCCTTTCCATAACATTGGATGACATTCCGCCAAGAACCATGCCCATGCCAGCGATCAAACCAGAAGCATATATATGTACGTACTTGAATTCGCCTACCTATTAGTTTGAGTCCGAGACCTGAAATATCGGGTTTTTGAATCAAAGAGGATCCCGAGGGGCCAGCCAACCCCTGATGTAGGTCTCTTGATGCCAATGGGCCCTCTCGCTAATGATGCCATCTATGTACGTGAGTGCTGAGGATGCCACGAGGTACCATGTCTTCGGGTTCGATCGATATGATCCTCTTTACCGAGCAGGCATAGACGATAATTACTCCACGCTCAATCAATCAACCACGGATATTAACCGTCTATACCCTAAAGTCTTGTCGGCCCAAAGACATACATACATACTTATTAGTGTTTTGTCTGAGGCCTCGGCCCTAACGGCCGCTTGCACGTTTGTATCACTAGAACATATGCCAGTCTAATTCCATTGGATGCCCTGTCTCGTGGGGTTGCATCAACTTCGTCATGTCCCGTCACGAAATGCCCCGCGATAAGCAGCCTCGACTCGAGGTTTATTCTTCCATCTTCCCCCTCCATTAACTAACTAGGTAGTGACCGATCTACAGGCACGCCAAAGAACGCGGTCAACGGCTGCATCGTGGCGGATGACTCACACTATCCTCAACAACTCAACCTTAACCTCAGCAGACTTTTGAGTTGGTCAGGTCTGGCCTGTCTGCTAATTATCAGCACTTCTGAGGCTGTCGAGGGAGGCCGTGTTGTAACGGCCAGCGGGCAGTCTAGAATGTCGATCATCATCCTGTAAGCGGGTCGCTGCAACCGCATATCTGTTGTCTTCCGTGTTGCTGGTAAAGGATCCCTCACTCAATGTTCGGACACTCCGCACTTGCAATATTGCCTTCTTGTCGGTGAAGGGGAATCTTTATCCGATTTCCCGGCTACGTGCAGTTGTCCTGCAGATCACTTGTTTTGAATAGCCTCAGGCTATGATGATCAAGATACATGAGAGTGACGATAGTAACGGCGACTCTCAATGTCTCAGGATGAACTGTCAACAATACGAATGTCCTATCTGGGTATGTAGTTCGCATATGTTATCGCCTCAGTCTCTTTTTAGTTTTATGCTCTATGGCTGTAGCTGCATATATTGGTATCTTGGCTGCTTGGGCATCTGCAGAATCAAATCTATGATGGCAAAATGCAAATGCCGGCCTGGATAACCCAGCGGCTACAGCAGTGGCTAACCTCGATATGAATAGCTGCATTGCTAGTTGACAAACTATCACGACTGATGTTTTAGTTGTTATCACGTTGTAGTTGTCTCCTTGAGGTTGCTTCGTCAACTCCCGTCGAGTTTTTCTTTACTATTGTCTTGCAATGATATCCTTCTATCCAAAAGTTTAGGTTTGGGATACTCCCTGAAGTCTAACCTAAACTGCTTGTCTCTGCCATGTACTCCGTACTGTAGTAGTCTATAACATGGCGTCCATCACGTGTAACTGTGAAACCTCCACCTCCACCTTCAACTCCATCGCCATCTCACCGCCCAGCATTCGCTTCTGTACATAACATACGTTAGGTATGAGCTGCAGTAGACGGAAAAAAAGGGTCCTCGCACAATTCTCAGTCCTACGGTAACTAGTCCACAGCCCCATTCTCCGCAAAAGACCCTCGACGGCGCCGGTATTTGTCTCATAACAACTTGTCTGTTTACGGGACATCCAGTCAGTCACCTTGAATTGCTTCAAGCTGATGCTGAATGAATAAACTGAGCCACCCCCATTCGGGCGGGCGCGCGCGCGTGGAGCGGCCGCATGAGCTTTTTGTCCATCCTTGCCCGTTGTTACATGTCACATCTTGGGTCGAGGGCCCTACCAACCATGATCCCTGCCGAGTCCTCCGACTGCTTGGGAACCCAAGATTGCATCGTCTCGACTTGGATTTGCTGGCTGGACTCGATCGGAATTTGATCAACGTCAACTCCCCGCACCGAATCAGAATCACGGCACACACACACAGCCTCAGTTGAACCTCAGAATCTATCAGGCATGTCCTGGTTGACCGGTTCACGTCCAGAGACAGCGTGTGAATATGATCCTGGTCAGATTTCCCGTGGCTGATGACAAGAAATAATCCGAGAAAATCTTTACCATTGGGAGAATCATTATTAATGCTTTGTCGGCAAATGTTACTCTTACAGTAGCACATCATGATAGAGTCACACGATGAGGTTGCATAGCACCTATTCGCTCTCTCTCAGACCTAGACTGACATCTCAGTCTTGTTCAACCGAAGTCTTCCATCATTGGCCTGGATCGACTAGTCATGGGCGGGCCGTCCCTTGACCGTCTCACTGAAATGAGCAGATGACTTGTGACTGAATACATAGCAACAAGTCACTTCTCTACAAGCACAATTACATACAAAAGTACATATATCGTATCAGACATTGTCTGGCTGCCTATGCCGATGCAACGCTAACCCTCGTTCACCGAGCTCCATTATCCACCATCATGGCCATCTTAGCTCTTGCATGCTAAGCTCGGACGATGGCTGGCCTCAGATCTCTTATGTGTGGCTCATGAGCTTTTCCTTGTTGAGATTAGCCACCTCGTCACATTTCAAGGGTCCAAAGCAAGTGGTGTGACTTGTACATATGCCATCGTGAGGCTGATTGTCAAGTCAAGTCAACCCTGTCAAGGGTCCATCCTACTATTGAATACACATGCATTCATTATCTGATGTGATATCTATGGCCTGTCTGTCAGCATTCATTCTGATCTGATTTAGTGAAACGTCTACTACTCGAGCATCCAATCTTTATGAGCAGAGTTATGGTCAACTCAACCCCGCTCAACTCTCAATTCGTGTAACCCCCCGTTATTTGAGGCATATCTGACAGCTTCATAAATGTTTTTCTCGACTCCACTCGCTAATTAACATATCGCTCAGAAGCAAGCCCTTGCTCGCTAAACATGTAAGTCGACTATGAACGCCACTTCTACTGCATCATCCACGGCGCCAAAAGACCTCATCACAGTCGCAGTTCGCCTCAAGGGTCTCCCTTTTTCTCTTAGCGTGGGGTAAAACAACAAAAATCGTCTACTAGTGATGAAACTTTTGATTCACGAATTGCCCCTCTCGGACCCCTCACTCAACCCCTCTTCGTCCTCGTCACATTTCTCCTCAAACGTAGATGAGGTGAAAACCCGTCCATCACTGGAGCTGCACCGGCGCACAGCACCTCAGGCCATCACACAATATCCCGCAAATCAGCTGGCATTCTTGTTCGCCTCCTCGTGATTGCCTCCGTCTAGACATACAATGATTGGCGTTGATCGACGTTGCCTGGAACTGAGACTCCGGGGCGGCGCTGTCGGGCATGATCACGGGGCTGGAGGCGAGAACCTCGGGCTGTAGGGTTGCTGAGTGAACCCCGTATGCGTGGAGACACTCCATGATGATCTTTGCCTTGTCCGCGAAGCCCTGAGCAGTTCTACTGTCGTCGACGACGATGTGGGCAGAGGCGATAGATTTGCGCTGGTCTAGACGCCAGATATGCAGCTCGTGCACCGAAGTAATGCCAGGGATCTAATAAATGCTTGTCAGTCTTAGCTTGAGGCCCCAAGGAGCTATCTGCTACTAACCATTTCTATGTCATGCTTGACATCTTGGAGATTGATGCCTTTGGGCACACTTTGTAGTAGAATGGCGCCACTGTTCTTGACCAATGGTATGGCTGACAGGAGAATCATGAGCGAGATAAAGACTCCAACTGCTGGGTCGGCATAGTATCGGCCATCTCCCTTGAGTTGCCAGACGATCACTGCTGCTATGATGACGCCTATGTTGTTGATGGCATCTCCTAGAACATGAACAAAGACACCAAGCATACCCAAGTCTCTTCCTGGGCTCTTGACACCTGTGGCCATGTGTCTGTGATGATGGTGGTTACTGTTGGTCTGTCGAGCTATAGTGAGTCACGACAACTCCACAACATTTGTCAAGGGGATGCTCACGGGTACCAAACGTGTCTCACTCTCACTAGCCGCTTCGATAGTTGAAGTCTCCTGGTGTTGTTCATGGATGTGATGCTTATGTCCATGGTCATGGTCATGGTCATGTTCTGAAGCTATATGTCAGCCAACTATTGTGATTATTAGAACAGTGCTTGATGTTTTCTCACCGTGGAGGAAAGACAAGACGAGAACGTTGAGGACCAAACCAACACAGCCAACTATCATGACCATGAAGGGATCTTGTACGCCTGTCTTTGTTAGTCTCGTTCGGCTGTATTGATATATGCACACCAGACTCACGAGTGACGTGGACGAATCGTTCAATCGCCTGCACTAGGATACTGATTCCCAGTGCCAGAAGAAAAACTCCATTGAAGAAGGCCCCTAATATTGTTGCTCTCTGCCATCCGTAGGTGTATTCTTGTGGTGCTGGTTCCGTACGCTCTTGCAACTATCACGGTAAGCTATAGAAGGCACTGGAGCTGTAGTATAGCAATAACTAACCATCAGCGCAATTAGAGCGACCACTATTCCGATTAAATCGCTTAGCTGCTTTCGTCAGATATATATCGTAATGTGGGCGCATTGGGATACGAACGTAGTGAAAGGCGTCGGCGATCAAGGCGATGGAACGAGTATAGAACCCGACTGTATGCGGTCAATAGATGGATCCCACAACATGATATAACTGACCAGTTAGTTCAGCGGCAAAGAATGAGAATGATATGCATATTGTAGCTATCAGTCGCTGCTTCTTTGAGATCTTCATTGTGGTGTTTGAGGTGTCGGTTCTCGTCGATGAGTTGTGTTGTTTCTGTCTTTTGAGGTTGCGTTTAGATCGCTCAGTATGACAGCTTAGAGTATTTAGCACCAAGAGTTTCGATCAAATGGAAGGATGTCGATTCCAATTTATACCCCTATTCTCGTGAGGACTGAATGCCAGATTTCATGAAAAACCCGACATAGTATCCGAGTCGCAAATGGCTACGGTTTGCCGACAACAAGCAAACACAAGAGTTCAAGTGTAGTTGTTAACCATATATCCATAGATATTTGCCGAAAATTCTCTGTGAAGCGAGGACGGAGATTAATCCGTTGTTTATAGCTGTTGGCTCTGTCGCTATCCGTCATACAATGGTTGGGGTGACAATGACTTACGAGCCGAAGACGGGTTGCGAGCTTGTTTTGTTCTGTTTCTAGTTACACGGCAGGTCTTTGTGTTTATCAATACGAAGAAACTGTTTCCACTCAGTGTGTGAGGTGATGATGTTTGCCGTGAGTCGTTTTTGGGCGAGAACATATACACTTAAGCATAGCAAATAGGGGTTTACGCAGGCAGATTTCAATATCTTACATCTTTTCACGGGATTATCCACCCAGTTATTGTCTGTTGAGGGCTACAAAGGCTTTGATCATTGATGGATAAAGTAACACAAGGAATCCAACACGGGATGAAGTCAAACACTATGGATTTGAAAGAAACCATATTCGGCTCAACAAAGGCATAGAAAAATAGCCTTGTATCAGTACCTATATCTTTGAATAAAAATATCATGACTGTCGACCTATACAGCCCAGCATCACTTCACAGTAGCAAGAAACTCTGGTCACAATCGCATTATTTTCTCTATAAATCGACCAAACGCCATGCATAGATGCCACCTCACTCGATAAATCACTTCTTTCTCGAAGGTCGAGCATTCTTGAGCCTCTTCTTCTCCTTCTCCTGTCTCGCCTTGCGGATATCGTCCCTGCCCTTGAGCTCCTTCTTGTCTCCCATACCATCGCGGAAACGGCCAACACGCTTCTCTCTCGCCTCCGACACACGCTTCTTGCGCACGTGGAAGTCGTCGCGGTACTTGTCCGCCTCCTTTGGTGCCTTCTCTTGCTTGTGCTTGTACCGAACGCCAGAGGGGATTTGGGCAACATGGTTGGCGCCGCCAGGACGCTCTTCTTCGCCGACGTGAGGAAGCTTTCCGAGGCGGTTGGCACGCTTCCACTTGTCGAAGCGACCACTTTGGAAACTGGCTGCGATCTTGACACCACTCTCGCCACGAATCATCTTTGCGCCCTTGGATCCGTCGTCGTCGTTCTCTCTTGACACGTACTTCTTGGACTTCTTGTCCCAACGCATCTTAGACCGAGTTGGCTCGCCGAAGCTCTTGGCGTTCTCATCGTTTGTGAGGTCCATGGTCACACCACGAGCAGCTTCCACAAAGTTGGAAGAGTCCTGGCCACCAGATGACACACCGTAGCCGCGTTCCTCGGCGGCGTTGAATGTTCGAGGTGTGTACGACATGAAGACTTCGGAGTCTCGCCAGTCTGTTTGTCCCTTCTTTGAGTTGGCGTTGGAGACAGTGACCTCCAAGCCGTCATCCGAGTCCTCGGCATCTTCGTCCACATCCATCTCGTCCACGTCCTCATCCTCATCCTCATCAGAGCCAGCGTCTTCGGCAGCACCAGCTGGCACATCATCATCAATACCATCAAAGTCGTCCTCATCCTTCTTCTCGGTTTGCCTCCGTGGTGTAATTCTCTTGCGTAGTTGCTTCATTACCTCAGCAGCTTCAGTAGTTCCCTTGTCACGGCGACCGCCGATCTCGAAGATAGTCTCCTGAGGCCTGAAACCACTGATTCTAGCCAACATATCGGCTCGTGCTTGTTCGGCTCCATCGACATCTTCTCCAAAGAGCGGGTGAAGTTGTGACCAGCCCTGACTTCCAACGAGTTCTTTTGAACGCTTTGCACTTTGGGTAGCTGCCGAATTCCTTGTCCTCAAGTAAAGCTTCTCTGCCTTGATGGCAACTCCCCGTAGCGCCGAGATATCCTCGCTTTCGTACAGAGCCTTGTTGAACCATTCCACCTGACCCTCAACAGGGTCTCGTTTTAATGCTCCGACAACCACATCATCCGCGAAGGATGGGTTCTTGGTCTCCTGACCCACAACAAGCCTCTTGCCGAGGAACAGCTGAAGATCAAGAAGATAAGGCGCGTCAGTATCTCTTACGAGACTGTAACTCCAACCTCGCTGACCTGCTCGAGCAGTACGACCAACTCGGTGGACAAAGACCTTGGGTTGAGGAGGAAAGTCAAAGTTGATGACGTTGGCAAGAACTGGGATATCGATACCACGTGCAGCAACATCAGTAACAACCAGGATATTTGTCTTGCCTCTGCGGAAATCTTCGACTTGAATCCTTCTTGCAGTTTGATCGAGCGATCCATAGACGTAAGAGACCGCAAAGCCGGCGTAAATCAATAAGTTGGCGAGGTATTCGACGTGATGTTTGGTGGCTGTGAAGATGATGGTGGAGTGCTCTGTTGGCTTGCCGCCAGGAGCATCTGCGCCTCGTTTTCTCTTCTTCGATCCCTTTTCGGAGTCCTCATTTGGTGTCTCTGGGGCACCGACTGGCATCTTGATCACATCGTGAAGAATGTGCAACAGGGAACCCTCCTTTTCAGCACCCTTGACTGAGAAGAACGCGCTCTCCAAGTCAGGAGAGATCTTTGTCTCAGCATCAAGTCGCACGAGACTTGGATCCTGTAGACCAGCGCGAGCGAACTCGACCAAAGAGGCAGGTAACGTCGCAGAAAAGAGCAAACTTTGTCTTGAAGGGGGCAGGGCATGAAGAATCTCGGTCAACTGCGCCGCAAAACCCATCTCGAACAAACGATCGGCTTCATCAAAGACAACATATTTGATAGAAGACAGATCCAGAGACATCTCAACCTTCAAATGAAGAAATCGACCTGGTGTTGCGATCACGATATCGGGGTTGGCGGCCATAGATCCGAACTGCTCCTCCAGACTGTCACCACCAACAAGCAAGACACACTTCAAGTCGGTTCCTCTACCAAATTCTTTCACAACTTTCAAGGTTTGAATCGCAAGTTCTCGAGAAGGCGAAAGAATAAGCGCTCGTGTTCCGAACCTGGCGCTGTGGGCGCGCAATTTCTCGATCATGGGAATAACGAAGGCGGCAGTCTTTCCTGAACCTGTCCTGGCCATACCCACCAAATCTCTTCTGTCGAGAATCAAAGGAATGGCTTTTCTTTGAATCGGGGTTGGAACTGAGAATCCCTTTCGTGTGATGGCTTTTAGGAGATTACTGTTCAGACCTGGATATGTTAGTATAGATTCCTCACTTCAAGCTTTGCCTTCCTTACCCATTGCCTGAAAACCACCACCCTTCTTGACTGTTCTTCCCTTGAGGTTAGAGGCTTTTCGAAAAGAAGCTGCTTGCTGTAGCGCAATGAAGGCCTCGTCATTGTCATCGTTCCCAGGCTCTGGGCCGTTCAAGAGGCCGTCGAAGTCAAAGTCTGCGTCGCCACCGTTACCGCCATTCTCATTGTCGCCGTCGCCGGGATATAGCGATCCGAAGATATCAATCTCCCCATCCGAGGGAGTTGGTGAGACGCCGCGTGCTGGCATTGTCGCGACGTTGATATTAACAAACTGTCTGTATGCAGTAGAGTCGGAATATTCCAACAGACTCAATGTAGCGTTTCCCAATAATTTTTTCTGTTATCTTATCTCGCGGGGCAGATAAGTGGGCCTTTATCCGGCGCCGCGACTAGGTACCTATCGCATACCTTCACTCCTCTAACCTTGCTGTCCATCATTTTTACTCTATCAAAGTCATCTGACTGTTTATTCAGAATGGCCAGCAAAGACTCGAAAGAAGACAAGGATGCGCTTGATGCTCTCGAGCTCGAAGCCAAAGAATTTGATAAGGTTAGTAGTTTGCGACAACTATCAGTCATCATGAATCCCGCTAATCCTCCCTCTAGGATGCTGAGATTGACCGCATTTTGAAGGCATTCCGCCTCGATGCGTACGTGAAAACCCCATCAATTCTTGAAATCAATATCTGACTCTTTCAAAGTTATGCCGTTCTTGATCTTCAGCCTGGTGTCCCCGACTCAGACATCAAGGTCACGTACCGCAAGAAGTCCCTACTTATCCATCCCGATAAAACAAAGAACCCATTGGCACCCGATGCCTTCGATCGGCTAAAGAAGGCTCAAACGGAACTCATGGATGAGAAACACCGTGCGCGACTAGATGAAGCCATCGCAGACGCTCGAATGCTACTCATCCGCGAGAACAAATGGACGGTTGACAGCGAAGAGCTCAAGACGGAAGAGTTCCGAAAGATGTGGCGCGCAAAGGCGCGAGATGTCCTCATCGACAACGAGCACCGTCGGCGCCGCCAGATGAAGGCCCAGCTTCAGGAGGAAGGCCGCGAGCAACGACGTACCGATGCTGAGATGGAAGATCGTAAGCGCAAGCGACAGCATGAGCAGGACTGGGAGGCCACCAGGGACGAACGGATCAGCAGCTGGCGACAGTTTCAGAAGGGAAATGGTGGCGAGAAGAAGAAGAAGAAGAAGCTCAAGCCTATCGGCTAAGTATCCTGCCTGGTATTTCGCGATGGAGTTATTTGGAAGATGGCACCAAGGGACACAGCTACACTACAAACATGTTGCGCTGGTATGTGAGTTAATTAATAACGATGAACGGTTTGGACTCTAATCAAGTCAGACAAGATGCCTCCAAGGTTCATTCCTCGCTCGATTCTGGAGACAACGGTTTCCATCAAGGTAAGTCTATTATGAACGTGATGGTGATATGTTGCTGCCAACGTGAATTGCATGTTATGTTATATTTGTAGTATCAGTCATATACAGCGTGCACCATCAAGTGACTTAAACTACAATTCGATGAGGAGAGTGGCCTCGTCGGAGCTTCCCAGCCCCCCTTTTCTATACTACAGGATTTAGTATACAACAGATCTGATGAAATGGCAGATCTACATGAGTAGGTAGTTGGGCTGTCGTAATCCTCCACCGACGCCATACAAGTAATATGAACCTTTTGAACACCAGCAAATGCGCTTCTCCCATTCTAATTTAATAATCCCCCCAATATATGATACATATCATCATCAGTCGGAAGTTATTTATTTATTTCTTATCCTTATCATCAGACTTCTTGCTTGAGTCATCTTTTTCATTTGCATCTTCGTTCGCCTTTTGGTGAGCGGAGTTGTTGGTCAGTGTATGCCAGATTGATTTGAGGAAGCCCTCGTTTTTATGCGATTCAGGGTCGCTAGGGTCCCTTCGTCGGTCAGTATCGGCCGCTCAAGCTATGGAATATCTGACAATGCCTCACTTACCTGGAAGAACCAACGCCCATAACACGCTTGGCGGTCTTGTCACCCATTTCATCGGCAAGCACTTCAACAATAGTTCGCTGGTTGGCACTCAGGTACTTGGGCATAGAGACCCGGTACTCAACCTTGAGATCGCCATTGCCACCGCGTCGAGAACCGAGACGCTTCATTCCCATGCCAGGCAGGGTGATCTTGTCGCCAGTGTTGGTGCCAGTAGCAACCTTGACATTGACATTTCCATCCAGAGTAGGAATCTCCACTTGTCCACCCAGCAGAGCGGTCGTGAGAGGAATGTTGGCTGTGTAAAGAATGTTGGAGCCGTCTCGTCGGAACTTGGGATCCTTGGCAACTCGTACAAAGACGTATAGATCTCCATTTTGGCTGCGGACGTTGGGCTCGGAAGATCGGCCGGTAGCAGCAGCATCACCAGCACCGTCAACTCGGAGCCGCATACCATCCTCGATACCGGCAGGAATTTCCACTGTGATTGACTTTCTCTCTCTCACAACACCATTTCCTGAGCATGGCCTGCACTCAGATCCTTTGGGAATAACCGTACCGGTACCGTCACAGGCTCCACAAGTAGAGGCCATTTGGAAACCACCATGCATAAAGTGTACTCGAGTTCCAGAACCATCACAAGTACTGCAGGCACTTCTCGATGTGCCAGCCTTCAGACCATTGCCCTTACATGTTCCACAGGTGCTGAGTGGCGTGATGGAGATCGTCTTGGTTGTGCCCTTCGCCGCCTCCATAAAGCTGATGGTGGCCTGGACTTCGATGTTGTCACCGACCAGAATCTCCTGCTGGTATGCCTGTTGCCGTCCACGGCGGCCGAAACCTTGTTGTTGTCCGGTGAAGGCTGAAAAGATGTCCTCGAAGTTGACGCCGGCACCGAAGCCACCCTGCCCGAAACCGCCGAAACCTCCTTGTCCACCAAAACCACCGAAGCCAGAGAATGGATGACCTCCTCCGAAACCACCACCAGCTCCTCCGGGGGCACCTCCTCCACTAGGATCGAAGCCAGCGGCGCCGAATTGGTCATACTGCTCGCGCTTCTTGGGGTCGGATAGAATCTCGTAGGCGGACTGGATATCGGCGAATTTGTCCTTGGCCTGGGGGTCCTTATTCGTATCGGGATGGAACTTCTTTGCCAGACCATAGTAGGCTTTCTTAATCTCGCCGGCGGTTGCGCTCTTTCCGACACCGAGAGCTTGATAAGGATCCTTCTGCCGGACGGCATTCGTAGCATGGAACAACTATCACATATCAGATATGCCAAACTTTTATCAATTGATACTGGGCTACTCACCCGCTTTGCTAAAGGACTCGAACCTCCAGCCCTCTTCCGTAAAGACGATCGATCTTGAGAAGCGACCCGCCATGCCACAGTGTGAAGCTGGGCACCTTTCCTTAAGCACTGAATCTTTGGTGCATTTTGCGCCAGGACGCGCGCGGGGACGGCGGCCTTTGATATCAAGCTAGGATTCATCTTGAACTGCAGGAATTCATCTGAGTCTAAAAAAAAATTACAAAGAAATGCGTCAAAGGTGCAACGAGGGAAAAGGCCACTAACGGTGCTTCTCTTTTTTTCGAGATCTATCTCGAACTTTTCCACGGACAGGCCAGTGGAGCCTCAGGCATCCACCTTCGTCATAACGGCCGGCTTCGGCTGCGCTTTAAATGGAAGCTTATTGGTCAAGACTTATAATTTCAGGAACAGGAAAGCCGACCAAAAGTTGGTCAGCTTAAAATTTTATGAACAATTTCTGATAAAGAGACTAAGATCTTGAGAGTTATAGTTTTCAAGGTTGACCTAATATATATATATAAATGTATACATATTTATACACATCATCCTGTCATACTGACGGCAATCCCCAATCCCCATCAAAGTCGCAACAAGATCGGCTTCTCAGGTTGTCCTATGCCGAAACTACCCCGACTAACCGAATACTTACATATATTCTCATGAGGAGCCGAGAACAGGCTATGAATTGCCGTGATCCCTGATAAGTCGTAGGCGATGAGTCAGCCTGATTTCCCATTTTCCAACGTTGTAGAAATTGAGTTTGGATCACTGTGTCCTCGGCTCTTCCCTGTGGCATGGGCTGATGGCGCTTATCCGTGCTAGGATGATATGGCTTGTCATGATAAATGTCCAGGCAACGCAGCGTCGTTTTTATGACCAACACCAGTTCTAAAATACCGAGTTGAAAAATGAAATAAACAAATAAAGTAGAATAATCGTGTGATGGTGTGATAGTATTCACACTCTTGACCTAAGATGCTATAGATTGGTTACCAAAAACACCCCTAAACAGAGTTCAAAGCAGCCCGTTTTCTGCTTGACGTGGTATCCTTATGATGTAATGCGAATCCGCGCAAGACTTTCAAGTCTATGTCGTGACTATACTATGCGACCAATGCAATCATGTCCATCTGCCTATACAGCCCTTTAAAAAGAAGAAAACTCGCAGGTTGCTTGGAGCAACCAACTAGTGCTATATATAACGCTTTCATAGAAACGCCAATAACTCCATACCGATGCAATCCATCCCTCACGTAAACCATTGCCTATAAGCGACCCTTATTTTTTGAAATTCGAAGTCTTGCCGTTCGAGTGCGGTTTGGAGATGCGACTAGGATCGTGACGAACCTTGTAAATAAAGTCGACGATCACGTCATTCTCCTGCACGCCCATTCCGTTAAAATGTTTGCGCACTGCGAGGGCGAGCTGGTCTTTGCTCTGGCGACGAGCTTGTCGGCGGCGGACCATGGTGGGAGAGTGAATGCCGATGCCACTTGGCTGCGACAGAATCCATTGGCAGTATGGGTTCGAGAAGGAGCTCGTAGTATTGAGGCGGTGCTCGCGGCGGTAGGCATGAAGGATGTCTCGATCGAAGGAGGCCCAGTGTAGCTATGAGAGAACAATTAGCATGGTGATGTAGAGGTAGGGCGATCAAGATTCAGTCAGCGCTTCGCAAAGTGGTCCGACAAAGAAGGCCGGTCGACATAAATCGGGAAGCAGAGCTGCAAGACGAAAAAATAAAAGATACTCGGGACAGGTTGTGCCTCTAGTATCTTGTAGCCAGCAGAACATGTTCTGAAGTCTTGATTGTGATTGTCTATCGAGTGCGCGACCGAGGATTGTGGGAGAGCGGAGGGGGTTGACCAACACTAGGGGGAATAGGCTCAGCAGGCGGCTGAGGAGGAGCAGCGGCTGTAGCATTTTGAACTTCTCGTAGGTGAGAATGATTCTGTTGACTGGCGTTTCGGCGCATCTTGGTCGAGGAATGGCCATTTCCACCCTTTTCCTTAGAATTGGGGGTGTCTGCCTTGTCGTCGTGATTGCGGGAGGATTTTGCGGGCGGCATGATGGGCAGTTTGAAAAGTGCGTCGGTTTCAGAGTGCAGTGAGTCGTGGCGAGAGATGAAGAGACGGACAAGTCGCAGAAGAAATTCGGTCACATAATAGACGAGTACTGAATTGGTCAAGAGTTTTGTGGGAGGAAATGAGAGGGGAGAAGAGGAGGAGCTGGGATGGGCCGGAGTCGGTCCAGCGTGATCACTTTTTCGGTGGTGCGCGAGTGAGCTTCGACGTCAGAGCAGAGACCAAAAAAGGAAACCCGGAAACAAGGCAGGGGTGAGGACCCCTAAGTACTAACATATGTCCTGTAAGTGCCTAGTAGTAAGCGCTTAAGACAATATGGCATTAAATTTTATCTGTCTATTAGAATAGTCTAGATTAATTTCGGGAAATTTTTACTAGAAACTTTACATTAGTACTGACCTATCGTTACCTCCGCATACAGGAACGCAGACAGAGCTCAAGGGTCCAGGCCGGTGGTTTGGTCAAACGTCCATCGGATAGCCCGTACCAGAAGCTCCAAACAGCTTCTCCTCACGCCTCAAATGTCGATCGTTCCTTTTCGAGGTTGGTCATTAGGTATGAGGCGCCCTTCCAGTCGGGTTATGGAATTGTTCCATTTGGCTTTTCGCTGAAAATGGAACGAACAGTCTTACATTGATTCAATGCACAATCTCAAGACGAGCTAGAGGATGAAGGGAAAGGCGTTACAAGTCACGGAAATAAATTATTGATCAATCAGGAAACCTTCTAGGTGTACCGTAGATCATTGATTTGCTTTTCTGCCTTTACTAATTGCACTTGTTAGCGCAGGGCCTGTTGCCATAGAGCTCATAAACTCAACGGTGCCCCACTGAAATGTTGATAACGAACAATGCAGAGCTGGGGCTGATATAGAAGGCCTTCAATGTCAAAAATAACTTCCATCCTTCTAGAAATATTACCATATGAGAATTAGGTATAAGCATAACTTCGATCTGTGTTGCTTGAGCGCACTGTTGTTCCGATATCGCTACAGAGTCATGCTTATCATCAACTGATAGTGTGCCCACCTCAACTGTACGACCTTGAGCTTTGCTAGAGAATTATCTTCACCTCCATGATCCAACTTTCAGCTCTCAAGAATCTAAGTTTGACGGAGAATTTCCGAATTATTAAATCTCGCAGGGTAAACAACGCATCCTACATCTTGGAGCCCAACGAACATATGATGAAACTGCGTTACATGTCAGACCCCAAAGTCCGTCACGAGACTCCACGATTGTGCCTCGCATCTGCCCATTCTATGTGGGCCTCATCCAAAGTAAACGACCCCCACGCCATAAAGCTTGACTGCCAGCGAGTGAATCAATCAATCGATCAATCGTCATTAGCATCATCGCGAAGCGCGGTACCGCTTAACCTAAACTACTCGATCGCCTTGGAGCCGAAGATCTAACGTTAGAACCCCATCTCTCCACTTTGTGATCCGCATGCTGTAACTATCAGTTCACACAACACGCAGGGATCGCGGATCATGTGGATGGACAAGAGCATCGCTTCGACTGATGAGTCTCTAAATGTCGAATATTTTATTGGGCTTCCAATTGTGTCCTAACAGCAGGTCTCTAGTCTCTGCTGTTGGGCTGCGATGCTAGATCATAGAAATGCAGTTTCGGAACCCCGACTTTCCGTATCTGGTTCACCGAACAGCATCCTCAGTCGAGAGGATGAGAGGCTACTGCAGCTTACCAGAAGGATCACCGATAACGGCATCTCGGTCGAGAATCGGGATACGTCGTACTTCGTAGTTGCTGCACTTATTGGTCCATGGTGCTGTCATAGTCACAGCTCACGGGGAGCAATCGATCATGAAACTTGACATGATGGGTATGTGCTACTAGTTCATGCATCAGAGAAGATGTCAGATCTCGTGGGACAGCATGGACTACCCCTCTGGCTGGAACTCCGTCACCAGCGTTTGTCAAAGAAATTTGTGACACCATGTGTATTTTGACAAGCCAGGCTGTTCACAGATAGGTCATCTCCATGTGTGTGTAGGGATCTTCCCCGGACCCCAGAGATTCCCTATCTGATCCGCAATCCATTACGTTGATCTTGAGATTTCCATGAGTGAATGGAACTTGACGTTTGCATGTACCACGACCAATAAAGTGTCCTTGAGATAAGGTCTAACAATATTAAACAAAGAGACGGCTTATCAGGGCCGCCCATGCTGGGATGAACCTGCATACATGAGGAAATAGTTGCAGGTGGAGGTGATGTGAGCCAATGTCGTCCCCAGCCAGATGCACATATCAGCCGCTGTGGAGAAGACGATTGCGAAAAACCCGGGGTTTTTCTGTCAGCTGATCTGTTAGCTCAGAAAATTGACGAGTCTCAGAGCTGTCTTGACCCTCCGAAACAGCACTAACGGCTTCCAAGGTCTTGATGGGTGTCATATTGTGTATGGCGCACAAAGTTGGCAGCTATTAACCAATTTCAGAAGACCAAAGCGAACAGCCTTGATGTTCTAAGATAGGGCATTAGTTAAACATATTTGCCGGCAGATTAATTAACAGCTAGGCTTTTTATAGCGGAGTAGTCTCTGGGATCAATGACAGCCTTACTACTGTATTATTTCAATAAATTAGCCATACCTTATAGATCCTTTTTACCTAACTCTAGGTTATTAATTAGCTAAAATAGAAATAAGAATCTAATGCTATAATTAGCAACAGGTTTATAAGAAGCCAGAATGATATCTAAGGTATATTTAAAACCCTAATTAACTTAATATATCTAATTAGCCTTTATATAACTTAAAGTATTACTGCCTTCTTAATTAAGTAATAATAAAGGCAGTATAATATAATAAACTTACTTAATTTATATTTATAAAATTAGCTATAATTATAATATCTATAGCCTATTCTAACCCTTAATAAAATACTACTTAATTTAGCTATATAATATATTTAATAATAAATAATTAACTAATTATAGCCCTATATAGTAATTAATATTACCTAGCTCTTTTATTAAAGGCCTTAATAACTTATAATATATGCTGCTACTGCCTTCTTAATTAATTATAATCTCTTAACCCTTAATTTAAGTTACTATTACTATTCCTCTATATAAAGAAAAATGCCTTTTTTAGCAAAAAGAAGTTACTATAGCCTTCTTTAAGTATCTTGCTAAGGCCTATAATAAAAGAAGGCTAGGATTATTAAAGAATGCAGTATTATAGCTAGTAATAGAGTTAATCCTTCTAAGACTTAAAATATAATAGCTAATAATGCCATTTACTATAAAGAAGATAATTAGCTATTTTAAAACCCTCTAAGCTAAGTATAGAGTATTCTTAATAATTATAATAAAGACTAATATTATATATAATAATAAGACTAAAATAGTAAATATATTTAAATTATAATAATTAGAATTTATAAAAAAGTAAAAAGATAGTAATAACTAGCTATAAGTACTTAGCTTACTTAGGCTAGTATTATATTATATAGTCTTTAATAATAATAAAGCTACTAGGGCAGCTATTACTAATACTATAGACCTTTTATTAATTAACTCTATTAACTTAATAATAGCAGGGGCATTATAGGAAGATTCTTCTAACGAGAATATAAATAAAGGAGAATTGCAGCTAAATACTATATTAGTAGTTTTAATGCTAATAGGGTCTCCTATAACTTCCTGGAAATATCAGGCCTCTAGAGCACTATTAGGAAGCACTCCTCGGCGACCTAGGCAGTTAAAAATAACATCTTTTAAGCTAGCAAATAGCAGCATAGTTATATTATTAATTAGTATACTTGCTAAGTTATTATTAGTATATATATTAATAATAAAGGAAGTCAGTACTTCTTAAGTAAGGGTAGTTAGTATAGGGGACTTTAAGGCAGCTATAAATAATAGCAGGGTGCTTTTTAGGCTATTAGGACCGCTTCTTACTTAATTTTTGCAGAAATTAGCTGCGCTAATAGCTCTAGCAATCTAGAATAGCTATAAAGGTAATATAGAAATAAAAAAGGCATTATTAAGTAACTAATTAAGGGAGGAAATATACCCTATTAAAGAAAATAAAGAAATTAATAATAAAGGAAGCTTATTATAAAGCCTATAGAAAATTCAATGCCTAGCCTAGTAATTTAGCCTAAAAGTAAAGTAATATAATATAATTATTCCTTATATACTAGCTTTATATATAGCTAAAGGAAGTTAAAGATATTATAAAGTCTATAGTTAATACCTTACTTCTATAGCCTTATAGGTAAATACCCTTAATATAATATAAAATAATAAGAATTAAATAAAAAGAATATTATTTCTAAGATATTTAAGGTCTATTTATACTAAATATTACTTTATTTTTTATTTTAAATTAACTTTTATAGTTTAAATTAAAGTATTATACTATAAGGCTAAGGTAGGCTTAATTAGGCAGGGGATAGATTTCCTTAAAAAAAGACCCCTTAATACTATAATCTATATAATTAAGCTATATTAATTAAGCTTTTTACCTATAACCTAGCTAAAAACAGGTAATGCCTTAATTTTTTAATTTCCCTAGCTATATATATAGCTTTCTTCTTCCTTTAACTATATAAATCCTTTAAATTATATTAATAACGCTGCTATTATTAATATCTTCTTCTTCCTTAGCTATATACTACTAATATTAATTCTAATTTTCCTCTATAATATTATCTTAAAGTCTCCTTATACTAAATCCTTTAACTAACTTATCTGCAGCCTCTTGCTATTCCTCTATTATTAAATCTTCTTCTTTAATAAGTATTTCCCCTAATTTTAAAATAAAATTATATATATTTATATAGGCATATATAATCTTAATTTACTCTTTAAATTAATATTT
>JABFFJ010000131.1:0-88958 GCA_013623715.1 Fusarium verrucosum
TTACTTTTATTATATACTTTCTTTTATTACTGCCTCTTTTCCTTTCCCCTCTTTTTATAAATATATATTTTCTTAACTAATAATTCCATTTTTATAAGCTAAGTCTAGTTTAATACTAATCCTTAATTTAATAACTTAATTAATAAAGGGGTAAAGAGCTTAAAGGATTTAATAATATATAGAGGCTTAATTATATTACTTTTATAATTTAGGGCTTTAAGAGAGTTAGAAATTATAATATTAATAATACTATATATAATAAAGAGGATTATATATTAAAAAAGAGTTATTTTACCTTACTTACCTTACTTACCTTACTTACCTCTTTAGTACTTTTAAATATATTAACTATTAATAAAGATAGACTATAAATTTATATTAAAGTTAGTTATATATTTAATCTTTATAAAGGGAATTTTATAATTTCTTTCCTTAAGGGGCTATTATATAGAGCTTATACCTAGTAGCGCCTAACCTTTAATAGCCCTTTTAAGGAGACCCTTTTAAGGGACTTTTTAAGGACCCTTTTAGGGGAGTCTCTTAATAAGTCCTTTAAAGGTATTACTATAGGCCTCTTTAAGGGCTCTTTAAGGACTTTATTAAGGGCCTCCTATATAAAAAGCACTTACTTACTTTACTTAATATATTAATTATATTATATTAATATTAATTATTTATAATTAT
This sequence comes from Fusarium verrucosum, assembly GCA_013623715.1. NCBI lineage: Eukaryota > Fungi > Ascomycota > Sordariomycetes > Hypocreales > Nectriaceae > Fusarium > Fusarium verrucosum. The sequence continues at coordinate 685 of JABFFJ010000131.1, forward strand.
TATTAATTTATTACCTTTAGGCTTTAAATTAAAAGAGATACTTTAATATATATTATATATATAAGTTAATAATAGCTTTATATCTTATTAAAAAAGACCTTATAAGTCTATAGGGATCTTAAATAGCTAATAGCTAAAGAGAATTAATATTTTAATTAATAGCTAAAAAGTATTTTATTAATATAAACCTTAAGGCTCTTATTATAGAGATATAAAGCTAGAAGGAACTTCTATTTACTTTTATTTATTACTATATCCTTTTAATGCAGCTTTACCTAAATATGGATATATATAGTCGGCCCCGAAGATCAGGTTGATAGCCATGGCTGATGATATCGGTTGCTTTTCATGAATCCAATAAAGCGGTTGGCCATTAGGTAATACGGTTAAACTTTTCCCTTTTTTTTTTAATGATCCCTATTATGAGTTCCCATGATGGAAGATCTCCTGGTCTATCTCCTGGTGCGTTCTAAGATTTCTTCCATGGCGCTAGAAGGATTCTTAGACTCCAACGGAGATGCCGCCTGTCATCTAATTGACCCGAAACTCTTGGATCAATCGGTTTGCTCCGAACAGACTCTTCTTTATTGGTCTGTCGTATTGTAATATTCACTGACCACGGTAGAAAGAGCTGAATCTGCTATAAGCCGAGGACATTGATGCGTTAAAGGAACCCATGCAGACTCACCAGTATTTCTAATTCGGTGTTATCACCACGGGCTCTTACCGCCCAGCTGCAGCTCCCTGCTTTCACTGCACCCCTCACCGGGGGCTGAGCCGGAGCTGTGCAATTCGTCGTTTTACACAGGTATCAGGCTTTCAAGGCAGACAATTGAGGCCTGTTGGAATAAGCAAACACCGGATTACGCGGATCAAAAGGATTGGGTGATGCTATGCTGCCTTGTTATTACCATTATTAGCCATGAAGTTGAAAAACAGCGTCCAACAACATTCATCAATTACCTATTAGAAACAAGTGCAGGACTAATTCAGGTGATATATCCATGGCACGTTTGAATTCACACCACCACTCTCATGGCGTCGTCATGGCTCGCCAAGCTTATTGCTCAATGGTTGAAAGGGCTTTCCAACCTTGAGACGCCCGTAATTGAAACAGTACATGGTGAGTGCTGTGGTGGCCTATGCAAAAGCTTGTACATATCAAAATGTCGGACCACGGAGCGATCGACAGGCCTTTGCCTAGATCGTCATTGCAAGGGCGACAATTGACATTGGCGATGGTCTAGGTCAAGGTCTGTAGCGAGCACCTGTCAGGATAAGAGGACCTTAGGTAGAGCCGATTGCAACATGATTCATGAGACAGCCGAATCGGGACCCGAGGTTATTTACTTATTGTTGAGAACCACGGATAGTAGATGGTGACATATTTTCAGATTCAATAGGTACCTAGGGAGTTACTTTGGTTACGTTGGAATAAATACTACTAATCAGAGATCATGCAAGCAGACAGCCAAAGAGGAGCAAACAGCTTGATTGATTCATCATGAGACATTTGAAGCTGCATTTTGTAGCGAGACTTTAATTCATGCACTTTGGGCCTGTCCATAATTCGTCTCACCTCCGCTGTCTTGGCCTGCCAAATTGTTGCCTCATCCCCCACATTGGGCCGCATTCAGATCCAGAGGACCGGCTGCCCTGGACGGACGGTGAGGTGAACCAGTCCAGAGCGCTCGGTTGCGTTTGGGGAGGGGAGTGCGCTGTGCGCTGTGGTAGGCGCCGAGTCCCCTGGAAACTGACCGCTAAGCTGTGGCTGACCCAGGGAGCAGCGCCTAACATGGCGGTCGAAGGGCGCCCGCGTCAGGCCCCGTCCGTCCCCAACGAATGCTGAGCTGGGCTGGTTTTCACTCGCCCTCAGGCCTCGCTCTCCCCATTCTCCACTTTTCTTATTCACTTGCTCTTTCCTACCCGCCCCCTTCCGCTTCCATTCCCTTTTTCTCCCCTCGGCCTGCCATTTTCTCACATTCCCTTCTTCCACCCCACGACGCCCTTCCACCATCCTACCTACTCCTAACATCTACCTACACCCACTGTCATCTCGACGACGACCTCACGAGTATACGTCTGTCATAGCTGCTGAGAATCTCCTCTTCTCTCAGCCTCAACAAGAACCCCCCACGCACTATCAAAGCTACGCAGTTCTCGAGAACCTTGACCGAGTTTTTGACTCTTCCAACGATCCTCGCTCGGCTTCCTTCTTAGCCAACGCAGCTACCGCTGAAGCTCAACTCTATACGCGTTTTGACCGCCTCCAAACTCTGTCGCTTCCCTTGCAGGTATGTTGAAAATTAAGCGTTCCCATTAAATCTGAGTTCATTTTTGTTTTGTTTCGAATTTGCGCGTTTTTGGTCTGCTCCTTTCGGCTGCACCGACCCGTATCAACCCAGGCTTTCCTCGTTACTGGTTGAGACTTTGTCGGGCGACTCGTTCTTACGTCGAGTTGCGTCGGTTTTGCCTTGTGGCGTTGCCCACCGCCCTTAAGCCTGATTCTTCCCCGACCCAATTTTGCCCCTCAACTGCACCTAACGCCGCCATTTATTCTCTCTTTTCATCCATCCATCTTCACCTGGATCCTGACGGTGCTGACATTTCCTTCCAGCCAACGAAGGCTCGCAGATCACCACAGCCCTTTACTTACCATTTCATTCGTTCTCATTTCCACGGAACGGAACACCATCAATTTTCATCATGACGACCATGGTACGGACGCCGCCCTTGACCACTCTCGATCCAAGCCCCGGTGTACAATGATGTCAGAAACGCAAAAACGAAGCCTTTGATAATTCTAAGGCATCATGGGCCTTGTGTGACTAGACACGTTGCTCGCAGTACCTGGGCTTGACTAGAGGCAGCATGCTTTTGTTATACATTATTCGCTAACTTGATGAACAGGACCTTCGCGTCGGTAATAAATACCGTATCGGTCGAAAGATCGGTTCAGGCTCTTTCGGTGATATTTACCTCGGCACCAACATCATCTCCGGTGAGGAGATCGCTATCAAGCTCGAGTCCGTCAAGGCCAAGCACCCACAGCTGGAGTATGAGGCTCGTGTCTATAAGTCTCTTGCTGGTGGTGTCGGAATTCCATTTGTTCGCTGGTTCGGTACTGAGTGTGACTACAATGCCATGGTTCTTGACCTTCTCGGCCCCAGTCTGGAGGACCTCTTCAACTTCTGTAACCGAAAATTCTCCCTGAAGACCGTACTCCTCCTAGCCGATCAGCTCATCTCTCGAATCGAATACATCCACGCCAAGTCGTTCATCCACCGAGATATTAAACCCGACAACTTCCTCATGGGCATCGGAAAGCGGGGCAACCAGGTCAACGTTATTGATTTTGGTCTTGCCAAGAAATACCGAGACCCTAAGACTCACTTTCACATCCCCTACAGAGAGAACAAGAACCTGACTGGTACCGCTCGTTATGCCTCCATCAACACTCACTTGGGTGTCGAGCAATCACGACGTGATGATATGGAGTCTCTCGGTTATGTCATGCTCTACTTCTGCCGCGGCTCTCTCCCCTGGCAGGGTCTGAAGGCTGCTACCAAAAAGCAGAAGTACGACCGCATCATGGAAAAGAAGATGACCACACCCACTGAAGTTCTCTGTCGTGGCTTCCCTAACGAGTTCGCGATCTACCTCAACTACACTCGATCTCTCCGATTCGACGATAAGCCCGACTACAGCTATCTCCGCAAGATCTTCCGTGACCTCTTTGTTCGCGAAGGCTTCCAGTACGACTACGTCTTCGACTGGACCGTCTACAAGTACCAGAAGAACGCACAGGCTATTGCCCAGGCTGCTGGCCAAGCCAACCCTGAGGATGACGAGAAGGCCCGTGCCAGCCGTACCAACGCCGCTACTGCGGGCCAGTCTGCTGCCAAGCCTGGTGCCATTCCTAGCACTCGACGCAAGATGCTCGAGAGAGGTGCTGGTGCTGGCGTCGACACTCCCGATACCAACCGTGCCATCGGTGGAAGCGACAGGATGTGAGTGATAAGTACAGCCTATTTTCTAAATCCCTCGTAAGGAATCTTTTTCCTTCGTGCGTGTAGTGTGTTTGTACCGCTGGCCGAAGGGAGATTTGCTGACAACTATGGCTGACTCAGTGGACGATAAACAGGCTTCGCTCAGCTTCAAAGGGAGCGGGATATGCCTCGGGCAGCTATCGGCCGAAATGATATCGAAACCGATCACTCCTCTATTTCGGATCTTAACTAATGGCCACCGATACTGGCGATCCAAACCCAACATCGACATCCGGATGCAAGTCTTTTGAACTGCTGGATGATTCTGCTGACCATCATTCTGCTTATTGATCGCTGTCGATTGTTGGGGCGCGGTTCGGTCACGCCTTTTTTTCTTCACACTTGCTCTATCTTGTTCTTCGACGTATCTTTTGGGGGATTCACGACTTTATGTATGGCTCGGGGAGCTCTTGATGGTGAGAGTGTTGCACAATGGATAGACCCTCTGGGTGTTGTCCTTTGAACGACCTCAACGCCTTCAGGGGACTTTCCTGAACGGCATGTCCGGTGCTCCTCTTTGCTGGGTGTACCAAACCTGTGGGTTCGTGTCTGTGCTGCTTTCAAAGTAGTCCACACCTCGGAATGCCGGATATCAAGGCCGATCATACATGATTCGCCCCTGGAGCTGAATTCGGGTCAGCAATACGCCATGACTCAATATTCCGTCGATGCGGTACAGCTTCGATCCCCCCAGCAGGCATTTCCTTCATGTTATTGTTTTTCTCTCTTTCGCTTTCTATTGATTTGTATGGACGTTTGCTTTGAACTTTCAGTTTGCTCCTGTCCGTCGGAGACGGCTTCTGGGGAGGTAATTGGGGACGACTTTCAGGGGTTGCGTTGCTGGTGAGGTTGTTCTCGACATATGTCGCGAATAGAAAGCAAGTTAGGGTGGCAGTCGACGATGGCGGAGGAGTCGTTGGTGCAGTGTGAATTACCGGTCGAGTCAAGGTCAGCTCCGGTCCCACGCTGTCCCAGCCTGGTGGGTGGAATCAAGGCAATTCGTCAGACAGTCAAGTTTACACAAGCCGGGGGTAGTCTTCAGAATAACACGTTGATCTGAAGTCTGGTACGATTCTTTGGTCATGATTTCCGAGACCAGGAACCCGGCATTAAACGACACGTCCTGGCAGCTACATAATGAGGGCCCACAGTTGGCAAATCTACATATCCAACCGTCGGGTAGAGCAGCCCAGCATTTCACATACACCCATCCATTCCTTCATTCATTTCTTGATCGCACTTTAGGTAGTCTACAAATTCAGTCTGTTTTTACTTGGAAGTCACTCCCATGCCCTGTGAAATATCAACTGTAATTCCATTCAAGTTGAAATTCGACATTTAGCCGCATGGTGAAATGAGGACAAAACCACTGATATATTCAAGACAAGGCAGATCTTGAGGCCCTTGTATGAATAATGATCCAGCATGATGTCTGTGGCTTATACCATGAGGGGATTCATTAGGCCACTTCTAGACTGGTCGTGTTTTTATTGAAGTGTCTGGGATGGGGGCATAGGATATGAACTACTGTATTACAGTATTTCAATAAATTGGCCGCGCCTCATGGATCCTTTTTCTACATAAATATACATCATGAATTAGCTAAAATAGAAATGAGAATCTAACATTTGCACTAAATACTAGGTATAGGGCATGGCCAATTTATTAACATGATACTGTATTTCAGCAAGGGTATTCTAATCGATCACATGTGATGGGATAAGTCCCTCATGGGTCTCGAGACTGAATAAGCAAGCGGAGAAGCGAGTGAGGTAAGCTTTATCCGGTCATAATCACTTTAACAACAGTCAGTCATTAGATGAGCAGCTGACCTTGCAGGCGAGAAAAGCTCGGTAGTACGAGTCTCAGCCTGCACGCGCACCGGGGTTGAGCTTAAGTTGTAGAAACTGTAGCTGTACTGTAACTGTACTGTACCTTGCAGGAAGATGTGTGTGTGTGTATGTGTGTGCACAACTACAAATTTCCAGATCTACAGCTGTACAGTCAGTACAATTCGGACACGGGACTGTGCGCCCTCTTGAATTAATATAGTGACGATTAGATCTCGAGTGATCATGCCTCTATCGACACCCACAAAACAAAGTCCAACTCGAACCAGAAAGCGATGGATGGTGATCGACGAAACCAAACATCAACCCCACCTTTTCCTTGCATGCAGCCAGTTCCAGATCCCCCGATCCCACCTGCCCGCCTGCCCGGGCACCTGCCCAGGCCCATCCGCCTTTGGGCCAGCCTCGTGCACCCTCGAGGTTTCCCTTTTAAGCTCGCAGCCGGACCCTTGTTCTTGTCTCCTTTCGGGGTCCCTCTCTTCCGATCTTAATCTTCAATCCTTCATCTTCTCGCTGTCGCTCTCTCACGACGAGGCTTGAACGTAGCAGCTCCATGAAGGCATCGACATCGGCTCCTCCAGTCCAAATCCGCATCTACCAGTATCAGTGTCAACGTCACCTCATCCACGATGTCGTCTCCCTCTACTACCTCTATTGACCTCTTATACCTCACATTCAACTGTGCAAAGAACCTGCTCGACATCCCCGTCTTTGGCACTCATCTCCAAACCGCCTTTCGTCAAAATGCAACCGATTTACCGGAGGTCGTTGTTCTGTAAGCCTCCAATTCCCTTCGTCCCCTGCGAAGGTGATAGAGCACCAACATTACAATACCGCTGCTTCCATGAACAATCATGAAATGCGAGACACACAGCACAAGGTCTACATAAAGCACCCGAATACCTCGTACTGATTCATGTTCTGTTCGCAGCTCTTTGCAGGAGGTGGCACCCTTAGCATACTCCTTCATTGGTGGTTACTTCTTGAACCCATACCTTTCACGATACGAACAAGCCGTGAACATCGCCGCCCAACATGTTCTTGACGATCTACCGAATCAGGACAGAAATACCGTCACCGTCACGCCCACTGCCCTCCCCTCGAAGCCATACACTCTCGTACGAGGCAAGAACGTCGGCTACACCGCTATCCTGCTTTTTGCGCGCGACCCTTCAAGGCTGAACAACATCCAAGAAGCAGAAGTTGGGTTTGGGGCAGCCGAAATAGGTAACAAGGGGGCTGTCGGTTTGCGAATGCTTTACGAAGCTGATAGTGGCTCATCTGAGCTGACTTTTGTTGCCACGCATCTGGCAGCTATGGAATGGAACTTGCCCAGGCGCAACGCCAATTGGGCTGCTATCATGCGCGGCATGACTTTTGAGAACCCAGAAGTGGTTGTGAATAGCTACAAAACCTCCGTCACCCCTTCTCCGTCCTCGACACCATCTGCCGAAGACGAGACTGAGCGTGCGCGTCTCCTTAACGATGAACACGATGAGCAACACTCGCGACTTCAGCAACAACTACACAACATATCGGTCTTTAAGCCCTCATCTTTTCTCTTTGTAGCCGGGGATTTAAATTATAGAATATCTACCACATCACCGCCTCCATCCGCCGCCTTCCCCAGCCTTGATCCGGACTCGGAAAACTATTATCCAGACTTCTTCCGCCTCGATCAACTCACACGCGAGCGCAACGCTGGTCGTACCTTGCATGGATTATCAGAACACGAGGTCCGTTTCCCGCCGACTTACAAGTATGATGTGTTACCACCACGACCTGGCACACAAGAGCCTGAGCTTGACGTACCCTGGAAATTTGCGGTTCATCGATATCCGGGATGGACAGATCGTGTCCTATTCCTAGACGTACCTTCGTGGCTCAAGAAGGGGGACAGCGATGGTCCCAAGCTGAATGTGCATGCCTATGACTGTCTTCCTGTACTGCGCATGAGCGACCATCGTCCGGTGTTCCTCCGTGTCGAAGTGCCCCTCATTTCACCAGAAGAGATGACCCCACCATCGGATTTGGACCCTGATACAAGCAGGGACCCTCGGGTCCGATTACCCATGGAAATCGACCCAGAGGCCTGGGAGCGCCGGGCAGCCGCACGCCGTAAGGAGGTCATGGCAGGCTGGAGCATGTACCTCTGGAGCACCAAGCAGGGCGTCTGCATTCTAGCCACAATGCTCGCATTCGGTGCAGGTGTATACGGGCTGTACCGGTTGTTCTAAGTACAGCTTCCTGCAGTGCTCGCTTTGTTCCGAGGCAATCAAAGCAATCCGACGGGGCTTCGGAGATCAATCTCGGGGCGTTTGTACCATGCTTATCACACATAGAATATGGCAAATATGCCTTCCCTCTCACTCACCTTTCTTTATTGATGTTAACAACATAGATGACACATGGGAGACCATGCATCATGTATACGATTACCTACCATATACTTATATGAGCTTCGCTGCCTGCTAGCAAAGGCAATTCATGTTAGCAAGTTAATTATTTCAATGAGACGAATCATGTTCTAGACACAAAACTATGGCTCATACTCTCGATAATCACTTCACAGCCTCAAGACACCATTACTCAGTGTGCAGGTAATAACAAGTTTCATGTGGTATGACTACCTACGTAACTCAAGATTCATGAGTTAATTCATCTCTAAAGGTGAGAATACATAAAAAGCAAGAGAGCTTGAACGAATATTGGATGCCAGAGAGCGATACAATGGCTTCTGGTCCTTGAGTCATAATTCGTGATTAAACGCCATTCTCCAGTCACTTTATCATAAAGGCTTGACAGCAAAAAGCTAATTGAAAGTCAGGCTAATTCCGCTGCTTGATCGTGATTCGTCATTGTGTGTGTGTGTTCCTTTTCGGGGCGTCATCTAAGCACCTTATCTGCTTGCGCGGAGATTTCGATGGCGTCTCTGACTCCCAAAGAGGCCTACTATGGGCTGAGTTGATGTTTCGGTTTGTGGTAACAGTTATGGATGGTCGGGAAGGATGGCCCATCGGTGCAATTATCCCCTTTCAGTCGGTGGCTGATTCAGATGGCTTCTTGCCATTAGAAGTCGGCAAAGAACGGGTCGTACTTTTCCGCCATCTCGCGGCCATAAGGTTCACGGGACCCGTCGTCCTCGGGATATATGTCGAAACATTGGGCGTCACCTGGGTATCGTATTGGGGGCTGGATGGGGCCTCTGTGTCGGCGGTTGAACATGTCGTCCCAGTTGATGTCATGGAAGAAAGGGTGAGACTTCACGCGGGCTGCGCCGCCGCTGATATTGCCAAGGCGCCGAGAACGATCGACGGTGCAGAAGGACTGTATTATGTCCTTCGCTTCTTCTGATAGCGGAGGGTCTTGGGGAAAGACAACGGGTTTTTCTAGAATTCTACAAGAAAGCAGTGAGTTGGGTATCCTTATGCGTGCGCTTCGATAAGTTACTCACTGTTTGTAGATCTCGATGGGGTTCTGGTGCCAGAATGGAGGATACCCTGTCAAGAATTCGTATATTAAGATGCCCAATGCCCACCAGTCGACTGCGCCGGTGTGGCCCTTATTCTGAATCACCTCGGGGGCGAGATACTCCGGTGTACCACACAAAGTGTATGTCTCGACAGGGCAATTGTCTTCGCGGTAGCCGAGTCGCTTAGCAAAGCCAAAATCAACGAGCTTGATGTGACCCTCCTGATCCAGTAGGAGGTTTTCAGGTTTGAGGTCTCGATAAGCAATACCCCCTTGCTGCTCATGCAAGTACTCCAGAACCAGCACAATCTCGGCGGCGTAGAAGCGTGCGACAGGCTCCTCGAAACGGCGTAACTTTCTAAGGTATGTGAACAACTCTCCACCGGGAACGTAGTCGAGCAACATGTAGAGTGAATCTTGGTCGGAAAAGGAGGCGATCAGATTTGTGATGAAAGGATGGCCAGCGACGTCGGCGAGAAGAGCACGCTCGTGACGGACATGATCGACTTGTTTAAGACGAATAACTTCTGGTTTGCGGAGGATCTTCAGGGCGTAGACTTCGGGATTTAGTTGGTGATCGAGTGGGATATGGGCGGTTGCGGCGGGACGGACGAGGCAGACTCGGGCAAAGGTTCCTTTTTATGGAGTCAGAGACGAGAAATATCTTGCAAGTATATGATACGTAGACATGCCTGTTCCTAATGTGCGGACTCGTCTGAAGTCGCGAAGATTGAACTTTCGGGTTTGTGGTAACGAACTCGGCGTGGGAGATGTCGGTGCGCCAGAGGCAGGGTTTGCGGAATGCGATGGCGCAGTGATGCCCGATGACGGTGGTAGGCCACCAGCATGTGAAGGCGCAACTGTCGCAGCCATGGCTTTTGACTCTTTCTGGGTTTCTGTGAGAGAGTCGCGGCGGCGATAGAGAGGTGAGGAAATTGGCGAGGGGCGAAGTCGATGTTACTTGATTATTGACTGGGGTTTAGGCGCAAACCCATAACAACCCGAAACCACCACTGACAGGAAGTCGTTTTATAGATAGAAAGAAAGAAGAAGGTGGACCGAAATATGAGTGAGTTCCCAGACCAAGCTGAGGCAGAGGTTTGTCGTCGTCAATCGTTATGCTCTTGTCACGCGGTCAATTGGTGCTGTTCTGCTCTCTAGCTCGCTTCTCCTAGTGATGCGGAGACAGTCAACAAAGAACCGGGTGATGCGATGTCCCAAATCCAGCTCAGTTATATCAAGTGACAAATTCGAGAAAAAACAGTGACAGGTGGGAAACGATTGTCGTCAAGTCGAGGTAAAGGTGAGGCTGAGGAAGAGGAGACTTGGGGGCGGATGGAAGGGAAAACGACGAAAAAGCGGCGGAGGGTGGGCGACGTACGAGATGGTGATAGAGACAGAAGCTAGAAAATAAAGGGCCTTGACATTACCTAGGTATGTTTACGTGCCTTGCCTAGTCCAAGAGCTAAAGTAGTATAGTGAAGAGCCAATGCAGCATGAGTGCCTATTCAGGATAAGACGAGGGCGTCCCCATGAAACGGTGAGTGAGTGAGCGACCATCGGATGTCATGGATATGTCGGCTGGCGACCGAAGAGGGACCAACAAGATGGAACGAGGGGTGAAAAGGGCCGTATGTAAAGCAGAACAGAGTCTGTACATGGTGGAATGTCTACTCTCATTGTCCGCTGCCCTCTCTTTTTTTTAAATTAGTTATTCTCTTCGTCTTTGAGCTGAACAGTTCTATAAAGCAAAACACCAGGTTGACTTGTAAATACACTGAACCTGGGCCTCAACCACAACCCACACTGTAGGTAGTTACAGTGGAGCGCTCAAGGTGGGCTCTGCGGCGGGTTCCAGACCTGATATGACGCAAAATGTGGGCGACGGGGAACTTGAAAGGATACCCAGACATACCCTTTCGGTGATCGACAAGTTATCAGTGGTTGTATTGAGCTTATGGCTTCTGCCATTTGACGCGGAGGAGGGCTGTGCTGCATAATCAGAAGAACGAATACACTCTTACTCGCTATCCTTGATCTTTTATCTTTCAATTTGGCGAATGCTGATACGAATAAGACTGGAAGCTTCAATGCCACTAATAATTCAGACTCATCATCTACCTATACAACACTTATCCATCGGTCCAAGGCTATAAACATAATGAGTTCTAGATATCTTGCAGAATCTATGGTTGAATAAATCCACTTGCGTCATATGCCGGCTTTTACACTCCCAACCTACCGGATCCTAAAACTAGATCCCTGGCAGGCATCTCAAATGTCACTTCAAGACATGCCAACCCCACGCTTTCGATCCCTCCATTGATTCCATGCAATGCCATCCCACGTATGTACCAATCGGACCATGACAGCCTTCAGCTTTCTTCCGGACATCGCAGCAGCACCCATGGATGTAAGATATCAACCGCGGGAGATAACGGACTGCTCTGAATCCGTGGCAGCATTACCTGTGCCGTCAAAGTGCAGGCCAACATAACACTGACTCGAGTCCCAAGTGTCGGTAAAGGGTGCAAGTATGTCACTAGAGCTTGTGCCAGTTTTTATGACGACTGGTGGCTGTCTCTACCCATTGCATGTGTCGGTCATGATACTCCTAACGGGTAGGTTGAGAGAACCGTTTTCCCCTATCAAGACAGAAAAACCAGGTGGATTTAAGGTTTCGGATCCGGTGATGGCCTCAAACATACTAGGCCCACTCTCATCTACAGCTCTCGAGGTTGGCTCACGTATCATGGCAGCGACAACTACCGTAAATACTCACGAAATTCGCGGCGCCCTGTAGATACCTTTTTCCTAAGAAATCCTCAATTTTAGTGCCAATATTAGATCTTTATTTCCATTTTAGCTAATCAGTAGCCTAGAATTAGGTAAAAAGGATCCATAGGGCGCCGCGAATTTCGTAAGTATTTACAGTACCTTTGGTGGTTGGCTGTTTCAAGATACACTGTGTTGGTTCACGTGGCTCTCTTGCGTCGTCTGCCCGATTGAGATTGAGACTGTATCCAACTTGCCAGACCCAGCATCAATAGTTCTAGTCTTGGTGTGCTGCTCTCGTCATAAGGATAGCACATAATACTTAGGGATCGTTGACAAAACCTTGTTACATGCCCTTCTTAGTATCCAAGGGTACTGGGTCAAGCGAGATTATTGTTGCCTGAGTTCAGTCAGATTGCTCAGACCCAAGGTCATTCTGTAACATTTAGGACCTTTAACGTTGCGAAACTATCAGGTGGCGATAATCTCGAGTAATTATTTGGCAGTTTAACGAGACACTGAATATCTCTCTTGCCTGCATGTCTTCACTTGCCCGGGTTTCAAACTACCTGCCCAGTACCTAGTAGGTAGACAGTGTTCACGTTCTTGTAGTGAGTACAGGAAATTCAACAGCCAGGTCTTATGACCTAGGCTCTCCTTGGTGCTGGTCAGCAACCTGTTTGGAGAGGAAAAAAAAATACACTCTGCAAAACGAAAAAAACATGGTGTTGGTGTATGTTAACATGGATGTGAAAGAAGTTAACTGAGGAAGTATATTCATGTTGTATATTTACGTTAACGCTGATATTTAAAATGCCACATAACAAAGTCAACCTTCATCTTCAAATTATAGAAGTCCAGGGTAGACAAATCATGGTTGGATAGGTAGCTCGAGCCACAGCTTGAGCCACTCTCTCTCCAGCTACCTAGTAGGTACCTGTGGAGGTATGCTCCAAGTATGGACGTTCTTAGGCAGATACCCGTAGCCCTAGGGAGCCGCTAGCGGCGGCTCTTTGGTGAGGAATGCCCTGAGGTTCCCTGGCCAGTAGCTGATGTCCCATCTCCCGTTTCTGGAGACTTGACGCAGCTTGACCCTCCACTCACTCCACCACTCCATCCATCTCTACTAACCTCAGGCTTCCTCTCCATAACTCGTCTTTATCCTTCATTCAGCCCTTTGATACTCGATTTCTACCATCTATTCTATTCTGTTTCTTGTCCAGTCTCTTATACTCGGCCAACTTATCGTAAAGGGCCTCCTTGCTCACGCTCTCTCTGTGTCTTCCGTCTCTAGCCCTTTCTCCTTCAGCTCAGCCGCAACCTCCCTGCTGTACCGCATCCCCCTCGTCATGCGCCGCTGACCGAAACCATGTTCTCCAACTTGACCAACATCGTCCAGAAAGCCCAGCAGCTTATCGACCCTACTCAGGGGCTCAATCTGTCCAGCTCCGATCGCAATCCCTCCAAGTCGTCCCTATTCCAAAGTCAATTCCGCCTTCCCGCCTCTCAGACACCCCTCTACGAGATCAACGCCGAGCTTACTATCCCACCTTCCAACGCTACTCACGGCGACAAGGACCACGATCGAGGATGGCATTATGCTGGAAAGCTACACCTGTCGGAGCATTTTATGTGCTTCTCGACAACCCCTACTAGCTTTGTCCAGTCTGCCAGTACTTCTACGTCGACCGCTTTTACTGGCCAGACCCACGGTGGAGGACCCAGCGGCAATGGCTTCACATTCCCCCTATGTGCTATACGAAGAGTTGAGCGCCTGAATAGCCAGAACTTTCAGGTATGATTTGTGCCAGTGAGATGCTCATGCATATTCCACAATCTAACCTTGCCCTGTTCTAGTTCGCACTCGCCCTGACTACCTGGAATGGTCTTCTCGCCGAGACCTCTAGAGATAAGGACTCAAAAGAAAAGAAGGACTCTAGAGAGCAACGTATTACAATCCATCTCGCTGGAACCAGACAGTCTTGTGAACGCTTTTGCGATGGCCTCAAGAAAGGCCTCAGGGCAGGTGTCGGTAATGTGGCCAAGCTGCGACGAGTCGTTGCTGAGTGCTACTCTGAGCATCTACTAAGAACGGAAGATAAAAAGAATGCTCCCCCGCCAGATGCTGGCCTAGGAATGCTCTTCCGGTACCCTGGAGACCCCAAGAAGCTACGGGATAGGGCGAAAATGCGCCTTTGGGCCGAGTACCTCCGCGACAACGGTAGAAACTTTACCTTGATCCGCCAACCAACTTTCCACAAACTCATTCGTGTTGGTCTGCCAAATAGACTCAGGGGCGAGATTTGGGAGCTCACATCTGGCTCAATTTACCTGCGCCTGGAGAACCCGGCGCTTTATGCCGATACTCTGGCCAAGTTCGAGGGCCAGGAGTCACTTGCTATTGACGAGATCGAAAAGGACCTTAACCGAAGTCTTCCAGAGTATCCAGGTTTTCAAAGCGATGATGGAATTGATCGATTACGACGAGTTTTGACTGCTTACAGCTGGGTTAATGCCGATGTTGGATATTGCCAAGCCATGAATATTGTCGTGGCCGCATTGTTGATTTACATGTCTGAAGCACAAGCTTTCTTCCTCCTCTCAGCTCTTTGCGACAGGCTGGTTCCCGGATATTATTCCACGACTATGTATGGAACCCTCCTTGATCAGAAGGTATTCGAGTCCCTGGTCGAGAGAACGATGCCTATCCTCTGGGACCATCTCGTCAAGAGCGACGTGCAGCTATCCGTTGTCTCGCTTCCTTGGTTTCTATCACTTTATATCAACTCCATGCCCCTTGTCTTTGCCTTTCGTGTCCTGGATGTCTTTTTTGTCGAAGGGCCAAAGGTCCTGTTTCAGGTTGGATTGGCGATTCTCCGTATCAATGGCGAGGAATTGCTTGACGCAGCAGACGATGGAGCATTCATTTCCGTCCTGAAGTCCTACTTTGCCCGACTAGACGAGTCGGCTCATCCCAAGTCTGAGAATCCAAAGTTGCGCGCCGTGACGCGATTCCAAGAACTGATGGTCGTGGCCTTCAAGGAGTTCGCAGGAATAACCCACAGCAGTATTACGGAGCTGCGCCTGAAGAATAAGGACGCTGTGCTCAATAACATTGAGAACTTCGCCAAGAGGACAGCTATTCGTAACCTGGGCCCCGAAAGCAAGCTGTTAAGTATCGATGAGCTTGGTTCACTATACGATCGGTTTTACAATATTCTATACGAACGTCAGCAGAGGGATCACATGATTCAACAAGACAAGTTACGACGGGCAAAGGCAAGCAGAAGGCGGGCATCCGAGATATTCACAACTCATCACGACGAGGTTGAGAGGGGACGCGTGGGGCTGGGTCCAAGCACAAGTCTCATGGATTACGACGCCTTCCGCGAGTTTCTTGCCAGCATGTCAAAATGGGCTATCTCAGATTCACCAGGCGCGACGAAATATGGCACCTACGATGAGCGACAAAACAAGTTTCACAGCGCCAGACGGCCGTCCGAATTGATGTCACCCTGGGGCGGAGGACCTGAGCCTGCTGAACACGAATTTCTGCATCGGCTATTCAAGAAGTGGGACGTGGACGGCAGCTCTGCCTTGACTCTGCAGAACGTTGTTACAGGCCTGGCGCAGATCAAAGGGAAACGTGATATTATGGGCACCATCACATACTTCTTCGAGTTATACGATGATGATAATGATGGAAAAGTCGATCGTGAAGGTATCTTGCGAATCTCGGAAGCTTTGCTGTTTCTGTCACGTCGGGGCCTTGAAGGCACGTTGAGTCCTGGATCCACCAGCGCCCTTGAAAGTGATTCAGCAAGTGGCCAGGAATCACAGGCTAGCTTACCTCCTGGTGTCTCGACTAACGAGCGGTTCCTGGGAAGTGTGAGCGCCTTTATACGGCGGTGCTTTGAGTATGCTGATCCAGCTAGCGGGCACAACGACAAAGCTCCAGCTACACCAGAAGATGAAGACTCAAAAGAGGACGCATTTGCGATAGGCGATGATGAGGATGATGAGGATGAGGATCTATTGGGCCTCGAGTCTCCAACTGGGACCCCGACAAAGGCCAAGAAACCCATCGTCTCATCAGAGAGCTCTCCCGGTCCACCTGACGAGCCTGACGTAGCCTCACGACGCATGGTGTCGAAAGCCAAATCCGAGGCAGCAAATGCGGCGCTGGATCCTGCGCATCCTTTACATCTTACTCTGCCAACCTTCCGTATGGTTGTCCTCGCCGATGAGCTGCTCGAGCAATTCTTTGAGTCATCTTTTCCTGCATCCTTCCACACCATTGATGGCCTGCCCAACGCACCCTCGACACCATCGCTTACAACATTCTCTAGCCTTGGCTTTGGAGCCAGGCCTCCTATTCAATCACCGGTCGGCCCTCCAGGAGCAGGCCGTGGCCTGCGTGGCGTACTTGATAATATTGTAACAGACGGAATGCGTGTCGCCACCGAGGTTAGAAGACGAATGGAGGAGGCACAGAAGGAACTGGAGAAAAACGCTCTACCAGGACAACGGCCTGAAGATGACGATGAAGATGACGACGACCTTGGAGTTGAAGTGGGTGTGAGAAAGGGACCTTCAGCCAGCAGCACGGATATGGAACGACGGTCCGTCAGAAGCTCGGACCGGGACCTATTAGATGGGGCAGATGCTGAGGCCGGTGCATCAAGCAAGCCGCAAGAGCAGAGCTTACTCGATGTTAGTCCCAATGAAGGCCGGCCGCGTGCTGGTACAGCAACTTCAACTGGGTCGACTGGGGGATCGGCAGTGGTAGAGTTTGAAGGATAGAACTCTCTACTATTTCATATAGATGATCAAAGTTGCGTAGCGGTCTGTAATATGCTTGTTTGGATTAGCACATCCGATGGTGAAGTGAAGGTGGTTTAGCTCATTGCAGTAGGGGCGCTTATATGAGACATATGTAAAGTTGCCTTGGTTTAATATCACACCGCGCAAGTATAAAGTTGAAAACGACGATAGTTGTAAGATAAGGACCAAGGTGATCACCATCGGGTGGTTTATAACAGCTTGATGATGACGACTAAGGCTTGAATTCTTCAGCTTGACAGAAAATTGCCCCCTCAATGGCAAGATAGCCGGACTCACTGTGTTTATGATAACGAGCTGTATACCTGTTGTGATCTAGACTGCAAGACGTGCAAAGAAATGGAGGGTGATATTGCGTATATGCCAAAACAGGGTCGGATTTGAATAGATAAAATCTTTACTACTACGTCCACATCTAAGGGTATTGGATTACAAGAGAATCCAGTGAGTAATTATCTGCATGGCAGCCATATCGAGAGCAGGTCTTATTCTAGACGAACTGGTTAGTCTGGATAAGGAGTCTACTGGAAAAGTCAACTTCCCAAGGAGAGGAATGGCGAGGAAACACTCCTGATAAACAATGAGCTATTTAATAGAACCAGATGCGCCATGACGGCCAGAAGAGAAGTCCTAGAAGGGACCGCAGCCAGCCCAGAAAGAAGCTCTAAAAGAACCTCCTCCTAATATTCCTATTAAGGAAAAGTCCTATCGCCATTAACAGAAGAATGGCCCCAGAAAGGTAATCTTCTAGGGGATATGACCAATCACACAACTTGAGAAGTACCTTGACTACCATAACCTCAGAAGAATAAACGCCTGGAGGAAACTACTTAGAAACTCCCTGACTCCCCATTCTAACCAAGGCAAAGGAGTAGACAAATAACGGCATTAAACGTTTCCTAACGGCTAGCTGATCTTGCCGATGGAAATTGAGAGTTGTAACCAAATGGGCAAGGATTGCCAGTCGGAGATTACTGCAATTTCACCTTTGGACAACGCGCTTAGAGTCGACGGGTCTCTTCGATTTAGACGAGGGAAGCTATCGTATTTGCCTATTGCGAGTGACGACGAAATTGAAAAGTGTGGGGTTGAGAATCAGGGTCCTTAGGTAGCAGTGGACTAGTTAACGTTAGCAAAGTCACGACGTTGCCAGGTACATACATCTGGCCCGGTTGAAACAATTAATCTAGCTTGGCAGATCATTAATTTATGAACTTATGATCATCGTGAAGAATCACGAAGTGGTGTTTGGTTGCGATACGCAAGTCGGTGGTTCCTTCTTCGCATATGTATGATTAGGATCGGCTGCAGACGGCGTCGGGCTAATAAGAGGTGTCGTCCCACCCCAAAGAACGAGTTGCATGTTTGGTTGCAACTACAAGCCATTACGATGTATGTATCCTTAGGACGGGAGCTTGTTTAAATCGTGATTGTAATTGGAAGACCAGATGCATTCTGATGCAACTCTATGGGCAAGTTGCAGATATAGTAGGATAGGTACGGATAGATGGTAGTCCCATTATATCCGTATAGCACATGGTCTTCATCCCTAGTCAAGAAAGCAGCCAAGTCAAGGTATTGTAATTAGAATGCAACTGTTCAGGTTAAGTCTAGACCGGGCTCCCTCGGGACCAGCTTTTACTGACCAGGTCAAGCAAGGACTGACTGAATAGTACCTGAGGTTTTATCTGTGCTGCATCTCTCAATACACACACACGCAGTGAGAATGCGCTGAATATGGTAAAGATCTGACTGATCTGACTGATATCTCCAGTAACAAGATGGACAATGTCTTGGCCGCGCACCATGTCTGATATGGAATCTCAACGGCTGCGTCGTAAGCCCTCCGTCCGGTAGACCCCCTGACGTTTGCAAAGTCAAAAAGGAGATATGAAAAGTAAATTTGAGCCAAGATCGATAAATCGGGACTCTTGTTAGTTTGGTGGTGGAGTTTAACTTCTTAGGTGTCAGGGGTGTATGGTGTCTGTCACTTGTGGAGGGGAGAAGGCTTCTTCATTGGCCGCGATGGGCTTAGCAGTGGCCAGGTTAAGGGGTATGGGGAGCTTGTCTTCAGCCGACATCCATGACAGGGAACGACCAGGATTATATAGAAAATCCCGGGGATAGAATCGTCATGATGATGGCTTATTTGTGAATTGGCAGTTGTAAATTCTGACCCTATCCTTCACCGAGAAAGTGCACGCCATACATAAAGGAAAGGGAACAACAGCTGAAGTATACGGCGTTCTCGGAAATCAGCCATGGCGCGGTTGGGCGGTACGAGGTCCCTGTGGCCTTGACCGGGGGCATCCATGAGCCAGGTCTGGGACGGTCAGTTAGTTGCCGCCACTTTTCGAATCAAAGACTGGGGTCGATATGGACGTTACTCGCTGAGAAGGCGGACGGTATTGCTACAATAATGAAAATACAACTGTATCCTTGATGCTTTCGGTCCATATGTAGCTGATCACTATTGGCAGGCATTGTGACAGAATCTGGGCAGCTGTCAAGATGTCGGTGGCCTTCATCGAGTGCCGTTGAAATAAGGCTGTACAGAGTCTCAAACCAAACGACAAAGGTGCTGCAGGAAGGAACAAGTGAATACCCAACCACAGCCTCAGCCACAAGTACGAATTTCCGTAGTCCAAGACAAGTGCTGTATATTTAGATCGAGGTTGGGCCAAACTCGATTCAGCTGAACCAAGGTTGTTTTTCTTATGTATGTCTAGGTACTTACGGACACCCCATCCCGATAACACAACAGCTTCCTTCCTCGTCATTCCCCCATTCGTTCCGGACCGAACTTGCCTAGTTAAGGTTCACTGAAACCTCCTCGTGCCTTCAGCTTTCTTCCTTCCGTCGATCGTTTCTTTCTTGTTTGATCTTCTCTCACCTTCAACTTCATAACGCTCGCTTTTCTGGCCTTTCAGGTTGCCCTTGAGCTCTCGCTCCTTCCTCGTTGCCTTCTTACTCCTTCTTCCGTCCTTTAGCGACACAGTCAAGCTTGTCCCTGGGATTGGCCGCCATTCATTCCTTTCATTAAAACATCCTCGTTATACCAAGGACCTCACGCACCCTGACAACGCAATTTATCAACACCGATTTACGGCAACATATCGCTCACGCAGTATCCATCGCCCAGCTTCTATCCTTCATACGTCTCTTACGCTATCCTCGAGTCGTCGCTCTGAAGCTCGAACCGTTCCTCCGAGAGACCTCGAGCTGAATCCTATTTCGGGTCCAGGCTACAAAAGCAACATCCTTTTCTTCGATCCAGCCTGCCTGTGTCTTCACACTCAGCATTAATCGGCAGAGATCACGAACACCAAGAAATCTCGACTTACAACCATCAAAAACCAGCTTACGAAGAGTTGCTCGACAATCAAGCCTACCTGGACCCTGATTTTACCTTTCTTGTTGTCCTTTACCCCTGTCGGGCGACATCGTGTACTACCCAGTGGTCAATTCGCTGCCCCTGCCAGCCCCTGCACCTGCACCAGTTCGACAGCCGCAAGCATTGACCTGCCCCGCTAACACATCTACCCGACCCTGAGCCGTTTAGCTAGGCACCCGCAAATTGAACGCCCCTTCATCAGCCTTTGTTGATTCTAGGCCCTTGGCTTTGCGAAATACAGTACACTCTGCAAAGACCCGCGGATTCCTTTGCACTTGGTAATACTGTACCACCTGGTTTCGCGACACCAAACAATCAGCCCTTTCGCGGATCATTAAGGACTTCAACCTAGGTAGCATCTGTCGCTCAGGCCATCACACTACCCAGACGAGCCAGCCAGCAGCCAGCCCCTTTCCGAGCCCTTGGCCTTTGGGCACCACGAAGACCAGTCCATCCCAGAACCATTGACCCACCCGGTGCCTGAACAGAGTTGAACGGCGTTCCGTACTCTCTCATTGACTTGGTATGACGCTAGGTCTGAGCTTCTAGGTCAGAGGAATTTAACCCATCCCGAGCTACGTATTTTTTTACCACGGCCAGGTCTGCAATACAACTCTCGGCGGAGTTGCTCCTTTCTTGATTCGCGCAAGCCCAGGCCTTACAGCTCACGTTTATACGGCACCCGTGACGCATCTTTACCTTGCGTTGCAACGGCGACGGTACAATCTGCCGGCTTCTTTTTTATTTTATGTCGATTGGCTCCGCATCATCTCCTTGATCTTCGAATCAGAAACACAAGCCTAAGCTTGACCCCTTCGCAATCATGTCTACCTCTCAGTCTTTCCAGTCCGGTAAGCGCCCACCCCTTGATTTCGCTTTGAAGTGATCTGCGACAAACACCCCATTTCCAAAGTTTCCCCCTTCAGTTTTCGCCAGGATTCACGCCTGATAGCTGCCAAAGCTCGACGCTTGGATTCTTATAAACAAAGGAAACTGGATCAAGGGGAATATTGAATGGATCGCAAGCCAATTTGGCGGAACAATTCATCAGGGCAACTTACTGTCCGCTCCACTTGCCTGGCATCCATGTTGTGTCATGCTGAGGAGATTGTCTGTTTCATCTTGGCCCATCTGTCGTCGTCATTGCATGCATGCGCCCGTTTGTCTGGCACCCAACTGATAGTTTTCTTGGAAGCAGGCCACGCCAATTCTGGCCAATCTCCTGGTCTAACACTCAACTTATCTTCTAATAACCCCTTTCGCAACCGCGCACCATCTCCAGCCAGTGCCGACCTTCTTTCTCCCAGCAAACCTGCCTCTCCTTTTGACGACCCTCCAGCACGACCATTGTCACGAAATCCATTTCTCGACCAGTCTGTCGATTTATTGTCACAGCCTCTGAGGTCACCTGGCGCCATGTCATCCCGTTCAGATACCAAGTCTCTTTCAGCCGAGGAGATTTTTGTACGTTCTCACCGTCTTTTTTATATTTTTTTTTGACCATCGCCTTGTAAAACGCGCGGTTGATGGTTCTAACGCGATAGCCTTGGTGGTGTTTGATCATTTATTGTCGATACTGACCTGCCGTTATCTAGAACTCCATGACCCTGGATGAGAATTCCAAGAATTCCAAGGAGGAAGAAAAAAAACAGCCTCCTCGCCCACCGATGAAAGGTCCGCCTCCCCGACCTGGCGACAAACCATCACCCGCTCAGAATGCCAATCATCGCTCTACGGGTTCTCAGGGGCCCCGACCGCAACAGAGCTCACCGCAAAGACGTGGCCCACCACGACCCCCCCGACGGAACTCTGAGTCGTCTTTAATGGATTTTGACGCGCGCCCGATCACCGACGAGGAGAAGAAGATGATCGAGGCGGCCAGGAGACGTCAATACGAACGACAGCGTCGCGGGGACGGCAGCGGCAGCGGCAGCGGCACTGGCACTGGCACCAGCAAGGAGCGGGGTGAAAAAAGCGACCGTGATCGTGAACGTGACCGTGATCGCCGTGAACGAGGCGATGGGGAGAAGAAGACCAGCCGCCCCAACCGCCCCAGTCGCAAGATGGATATCATTGACCAGCTTGATGCCACAAGCATTTATGGGACTGGACGTACGTTTCCCCTCATGCCCGCCTTCTATTTTGATGATTGCTAATGCAACACAGTGTTCCATCATGATGGACCATTCGACGCACTAAACCCCCACCGAAACCGTCAAAACGCGAGACGCGCGCCAATGCAAGCTTTCCCCAAGGATTCTCTCAACAACTCCCTGGGCGGCTCGGGGCCACTGAATGCTCGGGCTGACCATTCAGCTCTCATGGGGAATGCTACAGAGGAGGCTTTCAGAGACTTTTCTGCCCCGGCTAAAGCTCCCAAGGAGCCGGCCATCTTTGATGCGTCAGGTCGAGACCATTTTGTTCACGGAGATGAGTCTGTCGGCTTAGGTACCTCAACTTTCTTAGAGGGAGCACCCGCCGCGCGAAGTGCCATTCAGCGTCACCAGGCCGAACAAGCCCAGGAAATCAGTCAGGGTGGTCTCCAGCGCAAGAAGTCGCTGGCTCAACGCATCCGTCACATTAACAAGGGTCCTCGAGATCATAGTCGTCTTAACGGCGAATACTCCAGAATCACCCCAGACACGGCAGGCAGCACCGGTTCGGATAAGAACCCCTTCTTTGCGGAATTCGATAAGGGAGAGGATGGCCTTAGTGTGAAGCCACGAGATGGCTCCACCACCCCTAATCCTCCATCTGGAGGGCGACGCCCCTCTGCCGGGGCGGTTCTGGAACGACGAGCCACGACTGACGCTGCTACAACATTGGACGACCCACCACCGGCAAAGCCTCTTGGACTCATGGGTCGAATGAAGAGCTTGAAGGGACGAAAGCCTCGACCAGAGATTCCTAGCAACGGGCCCAGCGTGCCCGGAACGGCCGTTTAGTGGAGGACAGGTGCCGGGCGACTCCTTGACGCAAGTAGAAATCCGAGGCGGTGGCAGTCAAGGCGGGATAATCTTTTGGAAAATGAGAAGGAGCACGCGAACGAGAGTACGTGGGCCAACAGTCTGCCAACACGAGATCAAGAAAATGCGGCGCCAAGGGAGATAGAGAGATGTGCAACCGACACCTCGAACCCCTTTCAAGAATCTGAGCCCTTGCTGGATGCTGCAGCTGCAGAGACTGAAGCCAAGAGTCTTGACCAGGCGCACAACTGTTCAAGGAGATGGCACGAAAACGCTACGAGATAAGATCTAGTCTCTGGAGACACAGACCAAGTTCCTCTTTTTTATCTCTTTTTATTGGGTTTGGGATGGGATGGTGGCATGGATTATAGGAAACCAGGCCCATATATAGGCAGGGTCAATTGCTCGGTTTTGGAGATTTAAATCAGACCAGGTGTTGAGAAGCAGGAACCCCAAGGACTCGGGAGGCGGTCACTAGGTAATACCAGGGGAACACGGGGCTGCAGAGATTTTCAAGGTTGTTATGAGGCCTTTTTTGTATGTTTTATATCAGGACTTGATGTCTCAATTGTGACAGTATCAATAAATTTAAATACGATGCTATTTGTTATTGTATATACAGCCAACCAATCGTGACTATGCGTGTACTGGTTTGTATATTGGTAGCCTAATTAGACCAGTGTTGAGGATGATGTCATTGGAACATACTGTATATATTGTATCGATATGCATATAGTAACTAGCCGAAGGATTTCTGTTAGTCAGGGCAGTTGGTGTTGGCTTATTGAAGACCCATGAACCGTGGGAAGCCATGGCCGACTTGAACCTTTCATTAACAATGCCACATGACTGGTCGATGCCATGAACGCGCCGAAGAACCCCCCCTCGCAAGCGAGCTCGCATTTTCAACTTGAGCCTATTCCTGCTTCGATACTGGCTGAACAGGAAGCCCAAAGACGTGATGCAGTCACATGCTTAGGGCCCTGCAAAACAGGATGCAAGACTATAGATGAGGATGTTTTGCTGGGTGGCCTTGAACGCGGAAGTGTTGTGGGCATCAGCGCTGAGGACGAAGAGCTGGGAGTTCAGGTGAGATCAAGAATCAGACAGAGCCATGTCAGGAAATATACCTCTTTTGCTAACTTTGGATAAAAGCTTGGCCTCCAGACACTAGCACATTCACTGTGCGAGGGCACGAACACGAGTGGCCTGCTTATCACGCCCAAGCCAGCAAGCGTAATGCTGGCTGGGTTAAGGGATGCAATCAAGTCGGAGCTCGAGGTAAAAGGATGCATCAAGGACGGTATCAAGATAAGACTGAGACAGTGTCTAGACAAGGTGATGCTGTCTTGTGTATTTGACCTGGATGGCCTATGGGAGGCTTTGGCAGACTTGGATCGACGTGAGTTAGTTGAGGAAATAACAGAGCAGGTTGATGAGATCCAAGACAGCCAGGACGATGACGACGAGTCATTCTCACCTATAGGACAAGATTCACAGCCTGGACCAGGAAAACCTCCCATCAAGACACCGCCACAACAGCCAGAAATCATTGTGATAACGCATTTCTCGTCCCTTCTCACGAGCCTATTCTTCCACCGTGAGAAATCAGCGGCCCATGCAGCCCTCCAACTCTTGAATTCTCATCTACGCGACCTCTCACGCAATCTGCCATCCAACCCGTTGATTCTTGTTCTCAATTCGACATCATCGGCCTCCTCGTCCATAACTACGAGTACTTCAACCGCAAAGCCGAACCCCGTTGATCCGACACTACGCTCTATCTTCAACCCGCCCCTTGCCGCGGGGTACAGTACACGGCGCACTAAACCCAACTTCGGCCTGATCTTTTCTCAATTTCTGGATCTACACATACTATGCACGAGAATACCAAAGACGAGACTGGACGCTGAGGCAGCGGTGCAGCAGCGCCTTGGGGACGAGATTAAGACAGTATGGGTTGTGGAGGTGTTGCTGGATGAGAGTGGTGTTTGGGAGGGAAAGATGGGAGTTCGGCCAGGGAGGGAGCAGAGATGGACAGTGGTGGATGTTGAGAAAGGAAGAATTAGCGTGCCTAAAGTCAAATAAATCACCTACCTGCCAGTTCATCTAATATCTATATTCTATATCGAGGTTTTGGAGGCTAATGCTGTCTCATTTCTTAACCGTCTTATTCCCGTACCACAAATCAACCAACCAATCACATACTGACCGCAAAACTACGCCGTCTGAAGCCTCACCAACATTT
Source organism: Fusarium verrucosum (assembly GCA_013623715.1). Taxonomy (NCBI): domain Eukaryota; kingdom Fungi; phylum Ascomycota; class Sordariomycetes; order Hypocreales; family Nectriaceae; genus Fusarium; species Fusarium verrucosum. The sequence continues at coordinate 26,280 of JABFFJ010000131.1, forward strand.
TGATCCGATAGTTACATGATCCGAGCTGTGGTGCCATTGACAGAGCCAATCCAGCCAAAATGCCCAGCTCATGCAAGGAACTGCGTAAGCTACCTACTCACTGACAGTGGCTGAATTATACCTAGCCCACCGATTGATTCATTCTAACACTCGATGCTTCTTTCTCCAGGAGAGGCACTAGCGCAGTGTCTCCAAGAATCCGACTGTGTCATGGTCGAGCGAAACAAAGCCTCCGACTGCATCCGCGAACCCCTCGTCAACACCCTCCCCCTCAAGTGCAGGCAGCTGAAGAAGGGCCTCGGCGAGTGCAAGCGTGGCATGGTCGACATGCGTAAACGATTCCGTGGCAACATGCCCGTGGCATACCGTACGATGGAAAAGGCCGAGGAGGGCGAGGGATACCAACTCTACGCCGGACGACCGGCTTTTGCGGGCGGTGTCAAGAAGACAGATGGGAATGAGCCCATCCCTCAAGATTGGAGAGACGTCGAGAATGAGAAGTGGAAGGCGGAGCAGGCGGCTATGGAGCAGCAGAAGAAGTGATCCGACGCTGAACCAGGTGTATTCTGGGTGGCATATTCACGGCATGCAACGATTGCGAAAACCATGCTGGGATTGAAGCCGTCATGTTCCTGCTTGTCGAAACAGCACAAGGTAGAAGAAGAGAGAGCAAGATTGTGAATTGGCCTCTTCGTGTGCTTGAGAACCTACCTAGTCGAACCTATTCGACATTGACGAACTATTCATAAGGACGGACACAGATATCTTTGCTGCCATGATGGATGGATGCAACCTGTCTCTACTCCATACTCCAAGCTTGTACAATATTTGTATTATTGCATCTGTACTACCTATCTGTCATATCATGATTTGTATCTTACAGCCTACAGAGTTTGACTGCATCAAGATGAGGACGTTAGTGTTTTGATGCTTATTCGTTCAAAATTAAAGTTTTTGGTCCGTGTGGCATCTCAACCTGGTTGCATCTCATCATAACCAATCCCCCACAATCACAAGGTAAGCATATTTACCTATGAACAAGGACTCGAGAGAAGCAATCCAATCAATTCTTATCCCAGCCAGCCATCCTCGTGCATATGTACTGACTGTACCCTTGTAGCATGGCGCATCCTGTAGGGCTCATCTTACCGTCGCAAAAGGCTTGGCTCACTGACTGTCCAAACGCCATGGTTGGGGGGATCGGATCTGGTAAGTTAGTTAGTGGCCTCCCTCCCGGTTTCATCGCCTTACCTTACCTTGGCTTGCTTGGACATTCAGTGTTTAGCTACTACGTAGTAGTTGAATCAATTTACCTCCTTTTATACCTTACTATTCACACCTCCTTTGCCTTTCCCTAGGTATCCTACCTAGATAGATTGGGTATTGCTTACTGCCCCTGGAAGGTCTCATCACGACTGCCTGAGACGTTCAATTCCATCCATCTATCTCTGTGTCGCAATCTTGTCCTCTTCTACTCCGTACAGATACATAATTCAATCCACCCTTTGTGCCAAATCAAATCGGTCCAAGGTCAGGTATCCATTTGTCTTGCCAAATTTGGTAATGTGGTCTCGTCTACAATCGCCGCCGCTATCATTGTCGTCATAACCTCACTACAATCAATTCTCAACCTCCGTCCCGCTTCTCTCACACCTACGTACGGCATCTTCCCTCGACGACTCGCCCCGCCACATCCATGGCCATCATGATTACCGCACCGCAGCGGCGGCTTCTCGTCCTCCTCTCGACATTCTTCTTCGTATTTAGCATCTTCTATTGCTGCTCACGTCTCGCAGCATTAACCGTCGGGCCTGCAGAAGTTGAGGAAGAAGTCCTGCGCCCACAGGTCGAGCTTCTCAGAGCCGATAATCCCATGTCCTATGGCATGTACAACAGACCGCGTTACGATGGTATAGACCTCATCAGGAACTTGCCAACCAAATACGTCCCCACAGCAAAGAATGGAAGGAGATTGGTTGTTGTTGGTGATATCCATGGCATGCTCGACCCCTTCGAGAAACTACTCAAGAAAATCAAGTTCAACCCCGAGATGGATCACGTTGTCGCCGTTGGCGACATGATAAACAAGGGGCCCAAATCCTCACAAGTCGTCAGTCGCCTCATGGAGCTCAAAGCCAGCGCCGTCCGCGGAAACCACGAAGATCGCGTCATTCTCGCCTGGCGCGGCCTCAGCTCTCAGCAGGGCGTTGCCGCCTTCCTCGATTCCAAATATGTCACCAAACACCGCGGCGAAGAGCCATATCTGCAGACAGCTCGCAGTCTTACCGAAGCGCAAATGACGTGGCTCAAGAATCTACCCGTTATCATATCTGCCGAATCGATGGCGCTCTATATTGTTCATGCTGGCCTCGTCCCGGGCGTCGCACTACCACATCAAGACGCTTGGGCTGCAATGAACATGCGCACCTTGCGGTTCCCTCGCGAAGAGTTCCGTAAGAAGGAGATCGAAAATAAGCGAAAAAAGGCCGAGAAACTGCGGCAAAAGGAGCTGGAAAAGGCACAGGAGGCAGTTCTGGCAAACTTCCAGCAGCGCAGTTTCATTCCTGGAGGCGAGGGCGCCGATGCGGATGCGCATGCGCATGCCGCTCGCGCTGAGCCCATCCAAGCCAATTCTGCAAGCGCTGCATCCTCGACCGACGAAGCTGCTGCCGAACGAACGTATCCTGATCGCGATGTCTGGATTCCTATAGATGGTCACGAAGGTGAGCCATGGACCGACCTGTGGAATAAAGAACAGAGAAAACTACGCGGACCCGATCGTCGTTCTGTTGTTTATGGCCACGATGCCAAGATGGGCTACAAGGAGGACTCATACACCTTCGGCCTTGACTCGGGTTGCGTCAAAGGCAACGCTCTGACTGCGCTGGTTATCCAGGCCAAAGATGAAGGCGGCTGGAAACATTCAACCCATCAGGTCATGTGCAAAAAGGGATGGTGGTAGGTAAACCACCTCAAAGCTTAAATTATATGGTGTCATGCTTTATCTATAGTGATGGTTTTTGGGTCAGCATCAAGGCAGGAGTGTTGCGCATTTGGTTTCAATGGCGTTTATGGATCATGACAACGGCGGGTCTTTTAGTATCTAAAACGTAGAGATGGGTGTTCCCACGCAAATTAGTAAAGAGAACTCTTCACGGTAGTCAGTCATAGGATAATACAGCCAGTTATGAGTGTCACATGTCGTCTCATTTTCGTCATGAAGCCATTGTCTGTTTTCATGAGCATCTTACTCCCCGTCCAGATCGCGATTTGAGTGAGATAAGGTAGAAATAAACTATAGAAGATTTTGTGGTATAATCAACGACAACTCCCCAGCAAAGATTGTGAACAAATTAAAGTCGGTTGTTCGCAGTCAGCTCTGACGCTTCTGAATCCCCAACAGCAACACTGTCATGTAACTTTTTTAATCATTCTCTTAATTCATTAAGCGTGTCAAATAATTTAGGCGAGCTTCTCCTTGAGGATGTTCTTCAGGGTGATAGCATCAGCAGCGAACTTGCTGATACCCTCTCGGAGCTTCTCGACAGCCATCTGGTCCTCGTTGAAGTCGAAGCGGAAGAGAGCCTCATCCTGAATGTAGGACTTCTTCTCAATGTTCAGAGAAGAGGCCTGAGAAGCGTCGAGCTTCTTGGGGACAGACTCGTTGGAGTTAAGGAGGTCCTCAAGTAGGTTAGGCTATAAGATATGCGGTTAGCACACGTAGTTCCCACTCGCTTTAGGTTTACAGAAACATACAGAGATGGTCAGGTAGTCACAGCCAGCAAGCTCGGTGATCTCGCCAGTGTTTCGGAAAGAGGCGCCCATGACAATGGTCTTGTAACCGAACTTCTTGTAGTAGTTGAAGATAGTCTTGACAGACTGGACACCAGGGTCCTCCTCCTTGGAGTAATCCTTCTTGGTGGAGGCCTTGAACCAGTCAAGGATACGGCCAACGAAGGGGGAGATGAGGTAGGCGCCAGCCTCAGCAGCGCCAATAGCCTGGACAAGAGAGAACATGAGGGTAAGGTTGGTGTTGATGCCGTGGTCGCGCTGGAGGATCTCGGCAGCCTTGATACCCTCCCAGGTGGCAGCGATCTTGATCAAGATGCGATCCTTGGAGATACCCTGCTCGCCGTAAAGCTTCAATGCGCGTTAGTATTATTATACAGGGAGACAACCGATTACTATGATAACTTACCTCAATAAGGTGGAGGGCCTTGTTGACGGAGGCCTGGGTGTCGAAAGAATAACGAGCATCGACCTCAGTAGAGACCTTGCCAGGAATAATCTTGAGAATCTCCTTGCCGAACTCAACGAGAAGACGGTCGAGGGCATCGTCAACCTGCTGGTCGACGGAGCCGCCCTTCTTCTTGGCGTAGTCGATGGCGACATCAATCAACTTAGCGTACTCGGCCTTCTTGGAGGCAGCGAGAATCAGAGAGGGGTTGGTAGTAGCATCCTGAGGCTTGTATTTGCCAATGGCTGTTGTAAACGATTAGTCTTATTCCATTATATCATATCATGCCATGCCATGTCACATCATGAATGATCATGGCTGGGGTTGGCGTATGGATGAGAAGGCAGTTCTTGGGCAGGACAATGGAAACCGCGGGCTCGGGCGCATGATATTCAGGGCGAGTACTAACAGGTAAAGTCGCCTAAGAGTAACAAGTTAGCAAAGTATTTAGTCAAGTTCAGGAGGTGCGGTAATTACCAGAATCAGACACAACAGTCTATTGCGGTGTAAACAAGCAAATGGTCAGCCATCGAATTGTCCTGAAAAACATATAGGCGGAAAGGTGGAAGCAATAGTTGATCGTAAAGGTGATTAGGCTTGAGCAATCCGTGAGCCCAATCAAGCAAATGTATCCTTGAATCTGGCTCAAACATAATGCTATGCTCGCTCTTGGTCGCGATCATAACAGATATGGAGGGGTAATGGTGGGGTGACATACAGTGCCGGTGGCCTTGAGCTGCTCGAGAGAGGAAGACATGATGGATGGTATTGGTTCGTATCGTGAGAAGTTTAGTTGAAGAGATGTGAGGATGAATGAGATGAAGAAGGAAGAAGAAGAAGGAGAAGAGAAGAAGAAGGCGAGGGAGCAGCTAGAAAAATATTGGGGATTCTACCGAAGTCGGGAAGGGACCTGACGTACACACGACGACTCTCTGTTCATCTTCGCCCCTCCCTGACCACCCCTCCTTCATTCCCGCTGCTGCACCACAGCTAGAGTTGCCCCACTCCCAGCCATGAAAGTTATAGCCTGTCACTTCAAATGCTTCACCTTGGCCCAGGCTGCAAGCCTCGTACTTACAGCCGCGCCAGCCAGCAACGTTGAAACTGTCTACAGACCGATTTCTTTGCAATTGGTATATACACTTGAGGAATACATTATACTGTCGACTTGAATCTTGAAATTGTCAATGCAATATCACCTATGTTTGTTATAGCACACCCTTCTTTCGCCATCAGTCGTTTTCTATAAAATTTCTCGTCACTCTTTCAAACATCAACATGATACGTATCCTTCCTTTGCTTGTATTGGTAATCGCTGAAGCCGTCCACCGCTCGCTCACACCCCACCACTTCTACTCAACCCCCACCCTTTGGGAACTCAGTTGCTTCAATGGCCCGGCCAGACCTCGCTGTGCCCACCGAGACCCTCAATGATGTCGTTAGCACGGGCACCTATGGACATAGAATGCCGTGGATCGCTAGAGCACTGTAAGGTACATACCTAGGTAGGTACCTATTTAGCCGCTTAGTTTTGCCTACAACTGGGCCTGTGTCGTCTTCTGATAGCAGCAACGGTTTGACATTATCCGTGGCAGTATCTGCTCATTTTCAATATCATTTCACCGACAATCGCGCCTTTGAAAACCACGTACCCGGGCAGCTATCGCATTAGATACAGTACTAGACAGTGTCACAGCACCCGTTAAATCACTTTAAACAGCACGTGGAGGTGGTGAGCAGCATGTCGCTTGCACTTGGCGGGGGGGAATCCCGACCTTACCGGAACTCCCGTATGAGCACTCCGGAGGTCTTTGAATAGGCCCATAATTCTGACTGCGCACTCTACCTACATATGTCCGCGCAAATAATATGCCTAGGCTTTCAACAAAAATAACCAGCAGGAAATAACATTGGCTGATACAGCTCAACATGCTTATTCACTCTTGAGTTAAGCCCCTTACTTCTTGGCGCTGAGGTTGCTCATGGGTTTAAAAGCTTATGCTTGTGTTAGTCACCTTTCAGAAGAGCAAGTGATATTCTGCTAAAAACTTGCCTTCTGTTAACAACGGTGTCTTCTTCATTTCTAATACGTATAGTATGTAGTTACTGCCAATCCCAAGACCGCCCCTTGACACCAATACATGTCTTTTAAGTTTCCCTGTTTGAATATCATCTTTACAACTTATTTGTAACAGATTTGTAACCGATTTGTAACCAAGGCTATTGTACACGAACAACCTCAAACCGGAGTGCTCAGTCCTCAGTAATATCTCCATACTCCCACATACCCATACGCTGATCCTTGGCCTGGCTCTCAACCTCCTTGAGGTGCTTCAGTGTGGGCTCAAACGCCCTGCTGCGCTCCCAAGCCTTGAGCTTCTTGGGCACCATACCATATCCACCAGCAACAACCTCCTTGTTGATGGAGTCATTGGGACCAGGGAGTTCGCCCGAGGAACCGGTATCATACAGGGTAACGTAGCTTACGTTCTCCTTGTTGTCGACAAAGTCGAAGCTGGCAACAAGTCGTTTGTTCTCAGCGAGTTCGTAGATGAAGCCGATAGCATCCTCGAAGTAGTCGGCACCGGTGGGGAGCTGGACAAACGAGAGAGATGCATCGACAGCCTGAGCCTTCAGCTTCTGCGCACCAAACTTGGGCTGATCCAGTGCTCGTAGGTTAGACCAGGGAAGCTTCTCGCTGTTACCGTAGTCGATATAGATGACCTCGGACTTCTTGGCGGTGCGATCGTTGGCCCTCACACGAGCTCGGTACCACTGACCGTCGGCAGAGAACTTGGCGGACACATACTCTCCTGCCTTGGGCGCATCCTTGAGGGGGTTGTTGTTCTTGGAGTCGAGGTGGAATTTTCGGAACTCGCTCATCAGGCTCTCAAGAGCGGCGGTGCCCTTGCCGATCTCTTGGATCTTGAGTTTGCCGTTAGCGTCAATGTTGGTAATAACAACATCGCGGTAGTCGGTAGGCTTCTTGTCAATAGACACTTCGGTTTCAGGGACGGCTTCAGTAGTCTCCTCCTCGTACTCCTCATCTTGAGACGGGTCCCAGTCTTTCCACAAGTTCTTTCGGCCCTCCTTCGCCTTCTTCTCAGCAGTGAACAGCTCAGCGGCGTTACCAGACTTTTCAGCAGAGTAGGCGTGGACGGACGCAAGACCCTCTTCGACCAAAACTTTGGCAAAGTTTTCTCGGTTGATGTAAAGGTCACCGATGAAACCGCCAACCTTATCCATATCATGAATGTCCACCTCGCAGTCGCGCTGGTTGCATCGGCGATTGGCGAGGTCGAGAGACTCCTTGCCGAAAGGCTCACCACCTTCACCATCGGCCCTAGGAGCGCGAGGAGCTCGGATCCCGCCCAGAACCATGGTGAGTTTTACATTTTCACGAGGAATCAGGATTGTGAATCTGGAACCGGCCTTGCAGAAGTCAACAATGGCAGGGACCTTCTTTTGCCGTTGCAGGGTAGCCAGCATGATCTTTGCTTTCTGTGCGTTCTCGGAAAGGTCGGTGTACTGTTTTGCCTTCTGAGGCTTACCGGACCACATGCCCTTCTTCTCCTCCTTGGCCTTCTCTTGAGCGGCAAGGAGATCGTCGTAGTTGGGGGCTCGGTCAGTGTCATCCTTGCGATGTCGGATTACTGAAGCCCACCCATTCTCAACCAGGAGGAGATTGATGTTGGTGTTCTTCTCGGTGACAGTAGCGACTTCTCGGGCCTCAAATCCTTCGGTGGCGGGCTTGTTGCCATCGATGCTGATGCGCACATGCTTTCCGATCAGCTTCTGACGAAGAAACTCCTTGGCTTCTTCTCGGAAAGGGCTCTCAGAAGGCTCTGTTGTTCGGGGCCCTCGGACACTGCTGATGCTGACACGCTTCTCCGATGTACCGGCCTTGTTTCTGACGAGAATAGTATCGGCGCCAATGATCTTGGACACAATGGCTTCCTGGTTCCCGCCTTCGGTCTTGGCAACGTGGTGCTTGTGAAGTCGGAGCTTCTTCGATTGAGCCTGCTTTTCAGCAGCACGAAGAGCAGCCATCTTCTCACCCAACAGGGTAGAGTGGAAGTCATTGCATCGTGCAAGACCCTCCTGCAGTAGGAACTCGGCAATGTTTCCTCGGGGGTGGATAATAGCGGCGACGAGTTGGCCCTGAGGACTGGCACCAACAATCTCGACCTTGACCTGGCGCTGGAGCAGCCTTGTCTCGACGAATGCTCTGGCCTCATTTCCATACTCCTCAGCGGGCTGAGTAGTACCAGTCGAGGGAAGCGTTCGCTCTGTGGCAGGGGTTCGGATACCTGCAATTAGGGTCATGGGCTGGACGTGCTTCTTCTCGGAAAGCAAAAGTCGGACCAACAGACGGTCGCCGCTGAGAACTCGCTCAACAACACCATCCACAGTCTTGCCCTTCCATTCCTTCATGAATTCAGGGCCACCTAGGTCGTTCTGCACTTCAATGATACCACCAATTCCAACATGTAGACCCTTGTCCTCTGCCTTGGCCTTGTTCTCGAGTTGGCGAAGAGTCTCAAGACGATCAAGAACCTCATCCGACTCCTCCTTGCGGCCAGCATCCTCACGGACCTTCAGCCAGCCAGCTTTCACAAGCTCATCGGGCAGGTTAGTACCATCCTTGAGCTGAGCAGTACCGAATTCTCGGCCAGAGGTAGGGATCGTGTAGAGGACGGTTGCTTGAACAGGCTTCCCGACAACGAGGTTTCGAAGGTACTCTCGGGATTGAAAGGCAAAAGGCTCGTCGCCTTCGCGCTTTAGATGAGGAGCCGTGACATAGGCGAGAGACAGAGTTCGCTCGGCGTTGGGGTTGTTAGGGCTTGTCAATATCAAAGTGTCACCACTAAGTACGCTCTTGACATTGCCGATGAAGGTTTTGGACATTATGGCGGACACAGAGAGACGAGACGGAGGGACCTGATCGCACGAAGTTCATGTTAGCTAATCTTGAGAATTGAAGTACAGTGCAGTGTTGAAGTATAGAAGTAAATTGTCATGTTGAGGTACACTACTCGACGGCGAAAGCACTGTTGTAATGGGAATTGGCACAGTCTGAGGAGTTTCTGGGTGAATACGGGCCAAGCTAAGCTGGCTGCGAGTTGCGTGCGCTCCAAGCTTCTCGCACAACACCGCCACATAACGAGAAGGCACACACAACATGATGTTAAAGATCGAGATATTCTGCAAGACGTACCTGAGATATAGGGGGGCGGAGTTGTTTTCCTAGATCGAGCCTTGTTGAGAAATTTTGATTGAACCCAGACAAGGACAGTTGAAGATAGGAGGAATCAAAGAAGAAAGAGCTTCACCTAACAATCATGTGGAGTTCAAGTCGAGATCGTGTGAGGTCCCTTATGGAAAGGTGGCCCCAAGGTCAAGTTCGCCACTAAAAGGTTGAGTGTGGAGACTAAGCTCAGGGATTTATGGCGTGTGGATGCCCCTCCAACTACTAACCCGCGGGGTATCAGGACCAGCAAGACCAGCTGTCCTTCAGCTAGGGCGGAGCTTGAAAGGTACTAAAAGAGCTCCCTAGGTAGGTAGCTTGGGAGGTTGGAGAGAGCTTCAAGAATGTATTCAGAGCACATTCAACAAGATCAAGGTGTCAATTGGCATGGTAGGCTCGCAATATAATAATTATGTCGATGTATGGCGTGGTAGGGATAAAACTACCTCCATTGAAGGCCTTTGAAGCCCTAAATGTGTCATGATATGCCTGATGTTCATGCCTGTCCGGGCAGGTGGGCATTAGCAGCATTACCTAGGTATGCACTATCTAGTATTGATAGGACGAAACATGAGGTGTAATAAGATTGACACGACCACTAATTTCCATCTAGAGTCAATAGCTTACGATATTTGGCTTGATTGATTGCGGCTATCGTACGTTATATAATCCACCAGGCGCTGAAGGGCTACATGTACCAGACCAATGCTATTCATTATGGCCCTAGGGAGTCCCATCAATCAAGTTTAACATTATTTGATTTCTTAGTTGGAGATACCGATGACACCTAAGAGATGATTAGCAACAAGAAGAAAAATTAGGTTTCTTTCACGTACCGCAAGCAGGTCGGGGACCAGCGTTGCCAGTCTTGAGAGACTCCTCGTTGTCACCCTTGCCAAGGTCGTCGGTACCAGCGTGGACAACAACGGTTCGCTATACTACTATCAGTCAAAGTTCGAGACATCGGCAGAGGATATTCTTACGCCGACGATGCTGTGGGGACCAATCAGCTTAACAAGGGAATCAGTGACAGAGCCCTTGGCATTGCCCTGACCGTCGGTCTCGATGTTTCCCAGGTCACCAACGTGGCGGGCCTCGTCAGAAGGAGCACCGTGGGTCTTGTTGTGAGGGTTGACTATGATGGAGTCAGTATGCTTGGAATTCACAAGCTTCAATTGATCGGGTCCATCCACAGATCGATCCAATTAAGAAGGAGGTGGTTCGGCATGCTGGAACAAACTCACAGTGAGGGCCGGCGGAAGTGCAGCCGTTGGTGTTATCACCGAAGGTGTGGATGTGGAATCCTCGCTTCGCGTTGGGATCGTTACCAGTGATGTCCCAGGTGATGGTGGTAGGGGCAGACTCGGACTCCTGCTCAAAAGTGACGGTGCCGGAGACCTTGGAGTCACCACGGAGAACGCTCACTAGGAGGTATCATGTTAGAAAGGTTTCGCAAGATGCAGGACTGGGACACAAGATGCGATCTCTGAAGTGATGACCTTGCAGGAGCTGAACCAATTCAACCTTGATGGACATGACAGCAGCCATGGAGGCGTTGTAGAGTCCATCAAGGGACTTGAGCTATCATTTGACGTTCCTCTTGGAACAGACAGGCCCATCAAGGTACACATTGGAGATAGCATTCGATCTCGTTGGACGAGAGTTGAGAAACTCGCTCAAACCAGCTCGAACCCCCTCATCGGGGCGTGGATGATGGCGTCTATAAAGAGAGCTGCCCTCTCCAGAGACTGAAAACGTGTTGGGGGCGGGGAATCTTACCAGCCTTGACCATTTTGACGGGTTTTATTTTGTTATGTGTGGTTTTGGTTTGGAAAAAGCAGTTGAGGATTGAATGATGCAAGTTGGAGAGGGGAGAAGAGAGGAGTTTTGAGGAAGAGTCGGGGTCCGAGGGGGGCAACGACCTCCGAGCTTCCATCTGAGCTCTCTACCTACCTGCCTACAACTCGCCTTCTTTGCCCATCGATGGAGGTCTTTCATGTGCTGTGGTCCCCTCCTCCCTCCCTCCAATGCCTAGTAGCCAACGAACCTGGCTTTCTCAGCCAATCCTTCCACATTCTCGCCGAGCTTTCGCGAGCTGTGGGACATCTCAGCGTCTCATGGAGCTTACTCAATGCTTCAGGTGGGGTTGTGCTGGCAAACAGCGAAGAACCCCGCTCCGTCACACAGTCGTCATTCATTCATGAGGACTGGCGAATAAGATTACATCATTAAGGGACTCGGCTCGGCTCTTACATTTATGACTTTAGCAAAGAAACGCTAGGGCCGATCTTCGGAGTTGCCTCCTTCAAGCACTGCAGGTGTTTCATACCGCGGATTTGCTATGTTTTAGTAATCTGATTGTAAATTACATAAGGTAGACAGCGGAGCACAGCCAGGGATTGTTCTGCACTATGTGGAATCAATTGTACAGAACAAGGATTCTATTTATATAATCATATCCTACACAACTCGTCGATATGATCGTTTGGAGGTACGGTACCAACCTTAAGGTATAGTCATTGGTACGTCTGTGCTCGTATGAATCTATCGTCAATGTGTCCTCCAAATCTACATTTGTTTAAGCCAGGATATATGTACTCTCATCAACTGAGCGTTCAGTCTCAAAGACAATAGATGTTTAATCCCAAATGCCCGGTTATACAATGAAAAAAGTTTGCAGGGCATGACCTATTGTATAATTCCTTCAGAAGCACATTAGGACAAAGTTTGCAACACCAAACTAGAGGAGGCATAGTATTGGAATAGAATTCGCTGGTATTGTATTAAATAAAACTGGACTACTCTCCCGTCCATCCTGGCTGACAAAGGATCCATCCAGTCCTCTTATGGAGGCGAGCCATAACTATAATCAACTATCCGTAACTCATCTTAATACTCATCTACCTCCTCTTTAATAATTCAACTCATTACTTTTTCTTCTCTCCCCGCTCTTTCTTATTCTGTATCGCTTTCTACTGCATCTTGCTCGTCGGCAGCAGACCAGCCATACAAGGGGCTGTGACCATTGAAAACACGATGTGTTCTTGAGAATAGAATGGGAAACATCGCCAATCAAATATGGACATCAGCTTCAGCGACCAAGCTAGAGCTGAATGATGGCGCAGCCAGGAAGGCACTACGCTTCATTTGAGGTTTGTGTCTTGACCATCATCATTGATCCGCCGAGTGTGCAATGGGGATCAATGTCGTAGTTTCATGAGACGTATGTGTGGCTGTGTTCTGTTTAGAAGCAGAGTCTGTTCACGAGAGACGAAGCTCCCGCAAAGTCTTCATAGGCTGACACCGCCTAAAGGAAGAATCTTTGTTCTGTCGCCAAGGAAGCTCGCGCGATACTCGATGATGCCTTTGCTGATGGCTTCGAAATCCTTCACCTTGTTGTTGCGAAAATCTGTGAGTAATTTGCGAAGACCATCCACATAATGTTGTTCTTCCTCGCAGTTACCGGGGGCACCAAGTTGAAGGAGAATTTGATCATCTATTGCCGCTCGGCATGTTAGCGTTCCCTCCACTGGCGTGCGCCTCGGATTGTATTGGATTGCGTGTGTATCGCGGATCATGATGGCACGTACCCGGAACCTGCATGGTTTCGAAATGCTGGAATTGACACTCGCTGCCTCTAGGGCAAACTCCTTTGATGAGCTGATCAGGGCATACTTCCCTTCCTACGTCGATCTTATTGCTGTAAGTCAAGGACCGCAACCCCCCGGCCACCGAATCGCTGTATTGAGGATGAAAGCGGTAAGCCCTGAAGTACTTGAGAGGTGTTTCATATGGGACGAATGTTGTTGTTGTCTCGGCACTCTCCCTAACTGGCGATGTCTTTGGAAACTCAGCCTGCAGAATCGTCAGCTTTGCAACTGGACCCGGAAGCCAATTTTGTCTACTTCTCGATTAGATTCGGATTCCGTGTCTCCATCGCCAGTTGAGATAGGTTGAGTAATCGGTGTTGTCACCGCCAAGCCCTGTAGATCAGTATCACTCGTCTCTAACACTGCATTATCCAGTGGTGCTTGATAGGGCGACGATCGCGATGGAACGGGGGATTGTGGGTTTGGCAGACTGACACCAATATCCGTTGGTTCGTAGTCATCAGAATCTTCTTCTGCCACATCCTCCTCTCCACTGGAAGTATCAGCCTCCTCCATGGCTACATCTTCTGGCTCTTCAGCTTCATCGACGGCGGTTTTATTATACGCATTGGCCGTTTCGTGAGTGATAGACGGAGATGTTAATGTAGATTGAGTATCGGGGGCTGTGCCCTCTCCCACCATGGACTTCTCATGCACCTTGGGTTCGTATCGGTGAGGCGCCAACATTTCCTGATTGTCAACTGAACCGGTGCTCGAGGACTCATCCATCGACGCATCCTGTTCGGCCTCGTCGGAAGAAATGTTCGTCGCGTCATTTTCTACAAGTTCCAGTGATGCTTCTTCAGAGATGGGGTCCTGTAATGGCTCATCAACTAGACAAAGATCAGTATAGATTGGGGTATAAAACAATGCTTCTAACCATTGGTTTCCTTATTCAAATTCCCAGTCTGGACGTTTTCTGTTCCAGAGTCCTCCTGCGTTGATGTTACTGGCTCAGTTTGTCCAGCATCTTTTCTAAGCCGCTCTTCCTCAATCAAGCTGTCCTCGATCTCCTTTTCGGTTCTAGCAACTTCGGATTGCAGACGCCTCAGTTTCTCAACCTGTTCCCTTCGCCGAGCTTCAATAATAGGTAGACGTTCGCTGGCAACGCGAGCATGCAATGAGGGTCTGACCAACGGAGGCTGGCCCCTGACTTTGGTCAACTTGGCCATACCATGGGGCGAAGCACGGTGTGGTGTAGTTGATGTAGGACTATCTTGAGGTGCTTCCGCTATCGCCGATGTAGCACGCGTTATAGCAGGAGTAGATGGGGTTGGAACACCCACACTTCCCTCCATTGACAGTGATTCAGCTTGAAGTAGAGGCGAGTTGTTGCCTGACTGTTTCGCCTTCTTACGGGCCTCGGCTTCAGCAATTTTTCGCTTCATATCCTCAATCTTTTTGTTCATGCTCTCAAGGTCGTACATGCCATTAACACTTGTGGTGGGAGTTCCTACAGTCTTGGGGCTGGAAACAGTGTGGCGGGACGCACTATCAGGTAAAGCTGGGTGGTCACGGAACGATGTTGTTCTTGAGCCAGGTGTTGTAGGTCGCCGTATTGCGGAAGGACGTAACTCAGGGGAATCAATTTCCATCTCGGCGTCGTCTTCATCGTCACTAACATCAATTAGGAATGGGCGAGATTCCCGAGTTTGGCCAAATGGGCGCTTCTGTGATGTGACAGTCGAGTTTTCGTTCAAGTCGGCTGCAACAGGTCGTTTGCGTTGATGGGGAGCTGGAGAGGGTGCATTAGACGAGAGGAATAACCCAGGGATCGAAAGCGCTGCTGCTGGATCCGCATTTTCTGCAGCTGCCCCCGACTGCTCATCGAGATTTATGGAATCGAGAGGTGCGAGGCTTTGCGATCTGCTTGTTTCAGGCACTGGCGGAGGCAATTGAGGCTCTGGAGGTATATGAGCCTGGGGCGCAGCCTTTGCGTTTGCCTCTCGTGCTTTCATTAATGCCTCCATCTTTTGTTGTATCAGCTTCGACTTTTCCGATTGAGTCTTAATCTTGTCAGATTTCGTGTTGCTTGGTAAACCGGGTGTTGGCGCTGCAGGCTTGGCCTTGCTTGTGTCTGTAGCTGCTGTAGCTTTGGAGCCCTTTGCAGCCAACAAACGGGCTATTCGATCCTTTCGTTCCTCGGACTTATCTTTCGTCTGCTCCGCACTCTTTGGCTCTGTAATGACATTATGTGTTTGCATTGAAGAAATCTCTGCGTTGGGCACAATGCTCGGGGGTTTGACGGCTTGTGATGGAGATGAAGCTTTTGAATGGTCTTGGGTTGGAACGGTGGCCTCCAAGTCAAGGCCCAATTCCCTGAAAAGCTCGTCCAACAATGTGCGATCGATCCCTTCTTCGATATAATTATTATACCGAACGTTGAGTGGCCAGAGGCGAAGGATCGCCTCCTCCGCCCTTTTCTTGGACTCTGAGATGATTGCATCTGCGTGCCTTGATTCGGTGCGTTGGGTCAAGTTCTTGTTGTCGCCATTATCATGTGAGGTCTCCATAACTACCGCAGGTTCTGTCGTAGAGGGATCATTAACGCCAGGCGGGGCATCTGAGCAAAATTAGTATCGCCATAATACAATTATTGGAAATCATCCAACATACGGGTATGACGAGGTCCACCATTTTCCAGACCACTCGATTGTATCTCGCGGGGAGAGAGATACGGCGAGTATGACCCAGAGCGTTCGCGGCCAGATTGCTTCGAGTTCCAAGTTCGTTCCTTGACTTGATGACTGGTTTCTAGGTTCTCGGGAGCGTGATGTTGGAAAGGCGCAGAACCTGATGACTGGGCGCCATATTTGTGAATCCCACTCGAATTCCCTTCATCGGGCTCATAAATATCTTCTAATTCGCCTTCACTGAGTTCACCTTCTTCGGTCGCCTGAACACCCATTGCCATCTCTGGCCGCGGGTTATGCGATATCGAAATGCCTGATGCGCCGTCCCTGTCGGATTGTGTCATCCCATCCCTTGCGACAGTACCGTTTGAGTGAGATTGGGTTTCAGGTAATTTCTGAGGGAATGTCGGTTGCCAATTTGTAGTATTGTGAGAGAACCCCATTCCTAAACCAGGAATAGCTGCTTGGTTATATTCATAAACTTCGGCGACTCCCTGGCCATAAGCCGGCCGGCTCTCCGCTGCGTCGTGTGCACGAAAAGACGTGTCAGGGTGCGTTTGATTTGTCGAGTAAACGTATGACGGCGAGGTTTGGTAGCCATGGGGCGCACCATAACCATACACGTAACGGCTCATCTTTGATATATATCACCAAGGCGACTTTGGTGGGTCGGAGAAATTTAATAGTGTGCGATATCGTGCTAGCGGCAGAGTTAATGCGTCTAGGCTTTCGTGGTAGAACTCTATCGGGGCTGGTCTGGCAATAGATGAGGGACAGAGAGAGCTTCAACGTGACTCCGCAAGCAACGCCTCAACAGTTCCGGTCGCAACTCAGATCTGAGAAACAGTGGTAACCTTCAATCGAGAACGACGTGCTCTTTTATATGTTGGCTGGTATTGGGTCGAAAGCGAACAATGACGGGCGTCACGAGACGCGATGTGAATTATTGTCAAAGAAAGAACTTGGAGATTAAATTCGATCTAGTTAGTTACCTTCTCGATGAAAGGTGCATCGCGTCTAAGTCGCCTATGTATGGTTTAGCGCGTTTCTGGCGCTAAGATCACGTGCGGTGGTACTTTGTTTACTCCCGCCAGCTGTCCCTGGCAACGCAGCATCGAGATCCCTGATGTTGATGTCAGTGCGATACCTAGCTTGTGTTATTCCAAGACTTGCATTTGCATTGCATTATTTCATGGCATGTTCATGAAAGGGTGCATTCTACTTTCACACGTTTTTGTAATTTCACTTTCTACTTATTGGGAGATCAGAAATTGGTCTTCCTTATTGTTTCTATATCCCACCTGATTTGTTTACTTACGCGAGCGGTCTGGTCTAGGAAATCGCAACACTACGAATTGTTCATGCGGGCGCTTCACGATGACTTTCAACGCCAATGGCACAGCGCATCGGCGCAGTAATCCTTTTGCCAGAACCTCTTCTGCCTCTCCAGGCGCGAGTACCGCCAGCCTCCGACCAAAATCAGCCATCTTCAGTTCTCCATCAACTACCGGGCTTTCAACGCCACATGGGCACAACCGAACGCAGTCAAATGGATCACTATCAACAATAACCAATGGATTCTCTAGCACAGCTCCGAGAAATCGCAGTGACTCAAGGAGCGGCACTCCAGCATCCACGACATTCGCACCATCGTTCATCAAGACCGAAGAGATGCAACGTCATGATACAGTTAACGGCATCGAAGGCGAGAATGACTTCTCCGGGAAGCGATATGTCTGGATTAAGGATCCACAAGCGGCATTTGTTCGAGGATGGATAATTGAAGAAATGGATGGGAACCGTCTACTTGTCCAGTGCGACGATGACACTGTAAGTATTGACCAGTATTGATGTTTCGGGTATCTAAATTTATCCAGCAAAGAGAGGTCGATGCCGAGAGCGTCGATAAAGTGAACCCTGCCAAGTTTGACAAAGCGAACGATATGGCCGAATTGACACACTTGAACGAGGCATCCGTTGTCCACAACCTTCACATGCGATACCAAGCCGATTTGATTTACACATACTCGGGTCTTTTCCTCGTTACCGTTAACCCATATGCGCCAATTCCTATTTACAATAATGATTACGTCAACATGTATCGTGGACGGAGCAGGGAAGACACAAAGCCTCATATTTTTGCGATGGCTGATGAAGCATTCCGCAACTTAGTGGAGGAGGGAAAGAATCAGAGTATTCTGGTGACTGGTGAATCCGGTGCAGGCAAGACTGAGAACACGAAAAAGGTCATCCAGTACCTTGCGGCTGTGGCTCAGTCAGACTCGACAATCAAGAACAAAGCTCAGCACTCCAACCTCTCCCAACAAATCCTGCGAGCAAATCCAATTCTGGAAGCCTTTGGAAACGCCCAGACTGTTCGGAACAACAACTCTTCACGATTTGGCAAGTTCATTCGCATCGAATTCACTCGAAATGGAGCTATTTGTGGCGCCTATATCGATTGGTATCTGCTTGAAAAGTCCAGAGTTGTCCATATCAACCCTCACGAACGAAATTACCACGTTTTTTACCAACTTCTGAAAGGCGCCAGTCCTAGCTTGAAGAGGGAATTCTTGCTCGATGGTCTCACAATCGAGAACTTCAACTATACCCGGGATGGCCACGACACAATTGTGGGTGTCTCGGATCATGATGAATGGGAGTCTCTCATGGAGGCATTCAATGTGATGGGTTTCTCCGACGAGGAGCAGAAATCCATCTTGCGAACTGTGGCGGCAGTGCTACACCTGGGCAATATCAATGTAGTCAAGGAAAGCCGAGCTGCAGACCAGGCACGCCTAGCACCAGAAGCAAAAGAACAAGCCGCCAAAGTGTGTAGGCTTCTTGGTGTGCCTTTGGAGCCATTTCTCCAAGGCCTGCTCCACCCCAGGGTCAAAGCGGGCCGAGAATGGGTTGAGAAGGTTCAAACACCTGAGCAAGTTCGTCTTGGCTTGGACGCTCTTTCGAAGGGTATTTATGAACGTGGTTTTGGTGATCTTGTTAACCGCATCAATGGACAACTCGATCGAACTGGCATGGGTCTGGACGATTCACACTTTATAGGAGTACTCGATATCGCCGGTTTTGAGATTTTCGAACAGAATAGCTTCGAGCAGCTATGCATCAACTACACCAACGAAAAGCTGCAGCAATTCTTCAACCACCACATGTTCGTCTTGGAACAGGAAGAGTACGCACGTGAACAAATCGAATGGAAATTCATCGATTTTGGGCGTGATCTACAACCTACAATTGACTTAATTGAGTTGTCGAACCCTATCGGTGTCTTTTCGTGCCTCGATGAGGACTGCGTTATGCCCAAAGCTACAGACAAGTCATTCACCGAGAAGCTGAATTCTCTTTGGGACAAGAAATCTACGAAATATCGACCCTCGCGCCTTGGTCAAGGCTTTATTCTCACCCACTACGCTGCCGAAGTCGAGTACTCTACCGAAGGATGGTTAGAGAAGAACAAGGACCCTCTGAATGATAACATCACCCGCCTTCTTGCCTCCTCTACAAACAAGCACGTCGCGTCCCTTTTCTCCGACTGTGCTGAATCCGATGAGGACCACGCCACTGGAAGGAGTAGAGTCAAGAGAGGACTCTTCCGCACAGTCGCTCAAAAACACAAGGAGCATCTTCATAGTCTCATGGCACAACTCCACTCCACCCACCCTCATTTCGTGCGATGTATCCTTCCCAACCACAAGAAGAAGCCAAAGCAATTCAACAATCTTCTTGTTCTCGACCAGCTACGTTGCAATGGTGTTTTGGAAGGTATCAGAATTGCAAGAACGGGATTTCCCAATCGACTTCCTTTTGCGGAATTTCGACAGCGATATGAGGTCCTTTGCCAAGATATGCCCAAGGGTTATCTTGAAGGGCAGGCTGCAGCTAGTCTTATGCTTGAAAAGCTCGGGCTTGACCGTGCCTTGTATCGAGTGGGCTTAACCAAAGTCTTCTTCCGCGCCGGTGTGCTTGCTGAGCTGGAGGAGCAACGAGATGCTCTTATTACCGAGATCATGTCTAGATTTCAATCAGTTGCCCGAGGATTTATCCAGAGGCGGGCGGCTTACAAGAGACTGTTCCGTGCTGAGGCTACCAGAATCATCCAAAGGAACTTCAATGTTTACCTCGATCTGGCAGAAAATCCTTGGTGGCAACTGATAGTGAAGATGAAGCCTCTTCTTGGCACCACCCGTACAGCTACAGAAGTTAAGCGGAGAGACGCAATGATCAAGGACCTCAACGAAAAGATGCGACTAGAGTCCGAGAATCGAATGAAATTGGAGGAGGAGCGACGTAATTGTCATGCCGAAATGGTTCGAATCCAGCAAACCCTCGAGAGCGAGCGCGCGCTTGCCCTAGACAAGGAGGAAATCTTCAAGCGACTTCAACTTCGAGAAGCAGAGCTCGAGGAGAAGCTTGCGGGTGCGATTGAAGACCAGGAAAGGCTAGAAGACGAGTTGGACGACCTTCTAAATGCCAAGAACCGCGCCGAACGAGATGTCGAGACGTATCGTTCCCAACTTGAGCAAGCTGCTACCCTCATCGCCAAGCTTGAGGAGGAGAAGAAAGGCTTGAACACAAAGATCGGCGAGCTTGAACAATCGATTGCCGAGGTCATGCAGAAGCAGACCGAACGCAGCGAGCAAGAAATGGCCCTTCAAGACGAAATCAAGATGCTTCAGAGTCAATTGTCCGTGAAAGAAAGAAAGGTCCAGGATCTGGACACCAAACTGGCCAAGCTCGGCCAAGATTTAGAGCTGAAAGTTCACGCGGCTCAAAAGGAGTTACAGTCGACCAAGCTCCGTGAAACCCAGCTCTCTCGCGAGAACAAAGATATCCAGCAACAGCTCAATGAACTTTCCAAGACATCTACCGATTATGAAGATCTCGTACGTCAAAAGGAGAGTGAGCTGGCTCTTCTACGAACCGACAACAAGAACTTCGAAAGCGAACGCCAATCCCTGGAGGACCAGAAAAAGTCCTTGACCGCTGAAAAGGAGAAGAACGCCGAGAAGTATCGCGAGGCCCAGGCTGAACTAGTTGCAATGAAGTCTCGTCAATCTCAACTAGAACGAGAGGCTGAGGATGCGAAGAACCTGTTGGAAGCGCGACTGTCAGAGGATGCGCAAGCCGATCAAAATCGACAGGTTGTTGAATCACAAATCAAAGATTTGAAGGATGAGCTTTACAAGACACAGATGGACTTAAGTCGAGAACGCCAGTCTCGAGATGACGTTCAACTGCTCGGTGAGCACCGGTACCAAGAGCTGAAAGACGAATTCGATCGTCTCAACGAGTCGAAAATCATCATCGAGAAGGAATTATATGCCCAACAAGACACCCTACGGAGAACAATGGAGGCTCGTACCACTGCTGAAAAGGAACGTGACGAAGCAAGACAAGAGATTCGACGCCTACGGGTGGCCAAGACACAGGCTGAGGAGGCAAGAATGCAAGCCGAAGTTGCCGGCGAGCGACAAGCTTCTAAAGCAGCTCTGGACCGCGAAAACAGTCTTCGGAAGGATCTCGATGCGGCACAGGAACGGCTCCAATGGTTTGAAGGAGAGTGTGCTAAGCTCAACCACCAGATTGAAGACCTCAACAAGCTGATCCTCGAATCGGGTGAATTTGGTTTGAAGAACGACCAGGCCAAAGAGAGACTCGAACGGGAACTGACTACTGTCAAAAGCCGTCTGACAGCATCAGAGAATGACAATCGAGCCTTGTTGAACAAACTACAGCAGAAGGGGTTGGAGATTGCTCGATCAAGTTCCCGCGCCAGTGAGGCATCTCGAGGTCAGATCCTCTCTCTTCAGCGCGAAAAGGTGCGACTGGAAGAACAGAATACAAAACTCAATAAGCAGTTGGGCGATTCTCAACTTGCCATTGCATCACTTGAGAAGAGGGCCGAGAAGTTGCAGCTCAACCTGGAAGACTTGAGTCATGAGGTCGCCCGCGAGGTCAAATCAAGTAGAAATGCCGAAAAGGCCACTTCTACCTTTACTGCGCAACTTGCTGAAGCTAATCGAACCATTGAGTCAGAGCGACAACTCCGAACTCAAGCTCAGACTACTGTTCGTACGCTCCAGGCATCTGTGGATTCACGAGATAAGGAGGTCAACGAGCTACGGGCACAGATGCTCGATGTTCTACGGACTGTTGACCCCGAGGTTCATATTCCTCCTCAATCGGATGGAACTGATGAGAAAGTGCTCATTCAGAACTTCAATCTCGTGAGAAAGGTTGAAGAACTTCAGCAGAACCTTCGCGTGCAAACGGCAGCTCGAACAAACGCTGAGAATCAACTAAGTGAAATGAGAGCGTCACGTAACGACTCTACTGGTCGACCTAAACTCGAGGAAATCCAGCTTAATGAGGCACCCTTCCAAGGGTCGCCGACCCAGAAGAGGGCGGCAAAGCTGCACGCTCGCAATTACTCCAATACGTCCACGCCCACTCGGCGTTTCCAGGACCTCGACCATCTTCAAGACTCAACACGCTCCGACCGAACAACTGACACACTCAACTTCAACAGTCGCATGGACCTGAAAGCTGAAGTCGAGGAACTTCAGAATCAGCTTCAACTTAAGGAGATGCAAAACCGTCACCTTCAGAGTCAGATTGATCGAACAACGCCTGTGCCGGAGAACTATGATGACCAAAGCCCATCTTTGAGTCGTATTCAGAAGCTTGAGATGGTCAACACTCGTCTCCATGAGATGCTTGATGACTCCAACAAGAAGGTGTCTGCTTTGGAGCGCACAATTCGATCAGGCCAGCTGTCGCTGCGGGATGTTCAGACTCGAACACATGAAGAGATTTTGGAAGTCCTAAACAGCCAAGAGGATTCTCGCCGAGCCTTGGTACATAGCCACAAGGATGCCGTCGCGGAGTTGACTGATATCAAGGGACACTTCGAGAGACTGCGACACGATCGCGCCAAGGCCGAGGTTGAGCTCCGCGATGCCAAGTCTGACCTACAAGAGATGACTCTGGCAAGAGAGCAGGAGGCACAGAGCCGAAACCAGCTTCTTCAGGAATTCGCAGACCTTCAAATCCGACTTGATGCAGAAACCTCCAAGTTTGCGGATGTCTCTTCTAGTTTAGACATGTACAAGAGTCGAGCCGATGAGTATTTCAGCAAACTTGAACAAGCAGAGATAGCCGTCCTTAAGGCCAGCCGCGCCGAACAGTTTGCCAAGTCTCAAGCAAAGGAAGCCGAGGACACCTATGTGGAGGTCATGGCTGAGCGTGAGAAGATGGATGCTAGCATTGAGGATCTTCAGCGCCAGAACCAGCGCCTCGAGGAGAAGGTGGAAGATGTTTCAACTGACTTGGCAGCTGCCACTCAGGCTAAGAAGAGACTGCAGCATGAGCTCGAGGACTACCGAAACCAGAGGGCCATGGAAATTGAGGATAAGGAATCGAGTATGGAGCAGACTCGTAAGAAGTATCAAGCTGAGTTCGCTACTCTGACCAACGAGCTCGATCTCGCTCGCGAAGAGAAGCTTTACAAGCAGGCCGAGATCGCTCGACTTCGAGAGGAGCTTGACGAACTGAGATCAAAATGGGATGACGAAGTTCTCAACAGCTCGACTTGGTCTAAAGAAAAGGCCCGCCTAGAGTCAACTTTGGCAGATGTTGCCTCCTCTCGCGACGAGGCAGTGAATGCACACAACGAGGCTCAGGGCAAGGTCGTAACTTTACTGTCACAAGTCCGTACTCTTCGCTCCTCGGTGGATGAGATTGCAGCGGAGCGAGACCACCTTCTGCGAGAGAAGCGCAATGTCGAGGCACGCCTCGAAGAGGCCAAGGCTGGCCTGGAGGATCTTGTCAAGGGAGACAGCCCTTCTTTACGCAATGCCGCCAACATGGACAAAGAGATTCTGGAACTCAAGTCAAACCTCGCTCAACAAGAGGATATCGCAGCCGCTGCTGTGGAGAAGATGCGCCGAGCTGAAGCTCTCGTGACCGAGGTTCAAAAGGACGTCATGATTGAGCGTGAAAACAGCATTCAACTACAGCAACAAAAGGCATCGCTAGAGAAGGTTCTGAACGAGGCTCAACTCAAACTTGTTGACCTCGAGACCAAGGGCTACTCAAGTGCCAGCCAGGATGTCAAGTTCCTGCACAAGCGCATTCAGGAGGTGAGCCTTCAATTTTGTCCCCAAGTTGACCAAGCTAACATGATGCAGCTCGAATCACAGCTCGAGGACCAAGAGACTGAGCGTAGTAAGTCTCAACGCTCCGTTCGAAACGTAGATCGAATCGTGAAAGACATGCAAGGTCAGATCGACCGCAAAGACAAGCAAAACACGCAGCTCTCAGAGGATGTCTCAAGGATGCGCGACAAGGTCGAGAAGCTTCTGAAGACGATCGAGGAGCTGCAATCTTCGGAATCCAACAACCAGTTGTCAGCTCGACGTGCTGAGCGTGAACTCCGTGAGGAAAAGGAGAAAACTGTTCGATTGGAGCGCGAATTGGTAGGTTTGAAGAGCCTCCGCAACGACAAGGGGTCGGGCAGTGCCATGGGCAGCGTCCGCAGTCGCATGGGCCCCTGGCGGGTCAGCGAAGGAGATGATACATCCATGATTGACATTCCTGGGAGGAAGAGCAGTCTTAGCAGGGTTCCTAGCTTCACAAAGGGATTCCTATGAAGGCTGCGAGGTGTATAAGAAGGACAGGGATGTAGGATACACACATACGATGGGGCGCATGTTGATGAGGCGTTGAAGCATTTGTCTAGGGTATGGGTACTGTAATGGATTGAAAGGCATGGATGGGTAGGGGCATGATGAACGGCAGACCGAATGATATGGATGTTTTTTCGCTGGAGCGTTATGGATTATGTACTTTACGTAGAATTAATGAGAAGCCTGTGCTGAACTCTTTTACTATTGGAGCTCATAACCGCTTCCAAACGAGCAGAGTGAATTGTTTCGTGATTGCAATATTTCATCGTTCAATATCAACACAGCATATCGTACACGCCGGCCTATGCTCAGTTTCTCAGTATTGAGGAGCATCCTTGGCCGAACAGCTAGGCAATACCAAGCTTCATTTCTCATCCTTTTTGGGGGCATCCGAAGGTTTCTGAGGCTTTTCCATTCCGAGTTTGCCCATGAGCTCATCCATCAACTGCTCCATGGCCTTTTCGTCTTCGGGATTCACCACTCCAGGCCTGCGTGTGACTGCCCGTGTCCGCTGCCTCAGCTCCTCGATTGAAGAAAGATCAAAAGCCCAGGAAATGCCTCCGACCAGCATAACACCAAAACTCATGACATTGAGCGTTGCAAGCCCAAGGGCTTGGACAGCGAGTAAAGATCTGTCAGCTGAGTCAAACTTTGCTGGGTGTCGGTTGGAAGAGTAGAATTTTGGCAAGGAATTGTGTCGCATCCGTAGCACTGAACGGCGTGATACGGCTACAGATGCGGCTAGAAACCCTGTACCGGCGAGTAACAGGCCAAATTGTCGAACTGAACGCTCCCATTGTGATTTCCGTGGTGGTATTGTTACTGATGCCGTCTGTGGAGTTGATGTTGCTGATGGGGTTGATAGCGCTGTGGATGATGTTTGACGGCTGGGCGTAGTTTCCTGGCTTTTCTGGGGTGCAGGTCCTTTGTCAGTGGACACACCAAGCCATGAACTTGCCAATGAAGCTAGTATGGGCATTCTTTTGCGATTCTCAAAGTTCTATCGTTGTCGTAGTTCGTGTGATTTATATCATTTGTGTTGTAAATATGGAACTGCGAAAAAGCTATAGCTGAGTAGGTACCTACCTACCCTTAACCTCCCGTCTTGACGTCGGAAAAACAGTACCCCGCTCATTGCATATGCAGACACCCCTTCTGTCTCATGCTGCATCAACTCCATAACGACCTCTTTCTTCAGTAACCACACGATAAACTTGTTTTAGGACATGCCGAAACCAAAGAACAAGGGATCCAAACCAGGCAAAGTAGAGGCCGTAGCCCCTCCGTCACCAGTTTCTCCATCATGGCCAGCTTTCAAGCCTCCTCTGCCAATAGTTGACCTTTCTCCGGAACCACATCCATTGACGCCGAAGGTTGTCCTGGTACCTTCATTCTTCCCTCGGTCGCTCTGTCGCGATTACGTCGCTTTTCTTAAGACTCTGCCACTTCAAACAACGCCAGGTCGTCCCAAGCGGGGCGAGGCAGTTCGTGTCAATGACCGTTTTCAAGTTGATAGTTTCGACTTTGCTACTCGCTTATGGGAGCAAACGGGTTTGAAAGAGGCATTGCTGGAGGGTGATGTCGAAGAGAAGTGGTAAGTTTGCCGTGGTGCCCACCCAGCAACGTTGACGCGGGTTGAATCGCAACCCGCAAAAAGCATCTATTCATTAATGTGTTCCGTAGGGGCGGCCAGCCTGTGGGATTAAACCCCAATATCCGCGTGTATCGATACTCCAAAGGCCAATTCTTTGACTGCCATTGTAAGCCTCCAATCCTTCTAAGCCCGCAACTGTAGTCCATCTTCAAAAGTCTCGTTATCCACCAAACGTTTCACTCCTGTCATTCCATACACATTCCTTAGGTGGCACTGAACCACCTCATAATTCTATTCTCTCGTACTATTTGCAAGATAGCTGACCCATACATTTCTTGCCATCCAGATGACGATTCCAACAGTCTGTCTCTGCCATTGGATCCCCCACTACCCGTGAAAACCACATGGACCCTTCTGCTCTATCTAACATCGGCCGCTGAGGGCTGTGTTGGGGGTGAGACTGTGTTTTACCCAAGGGACCGTAGATCGTCCCGAGAAGAGATCGCGGTACCTCTTGAAACGGGTATGCTTCTTTTGCACAAGCACGGGGATGATTGCCTTCTGGTAAGACGTGCATAAAACACATCTCTATTGTATAAAAAGCGAATCCAAGTTCTAACTATTGTGTTGCTATCTAGCACGAAGGACGAGAGGTTACTGCAGGCGAAAAATGGGTTCTACGGACGGATCTTTGCATCAGACGGTGACGGCCATGATCGATTTCAGTGACCTTAGATTACCAAAAGTTTAGTCTATTCTCATGAGCCACTGACTCTCGGCAACTAGCCTATCAACTTGTTGGTACAACAACCCTCAGGTCTAGTTCACCATGCCGTTACAATGATCTTGCTCCAAAGGCAGCATTCTCCAAGCCCCGGCTTCAAATCCAGGGCTCTCGACTTCTGGTCTATTCCGGGCCGATAACGCCAATCTACCTCAGGTCGATAATTCAATCAACATCAATCCCACCGATTAGGCTGACGAGGCGGTCGAGAGCATCGTCTTCTTCCACTTCCTCGCCATAATCCGAGTCCGTTGAGTCTTGAGCATCATCACCCGGGTCTTCCTCAACCGAGTCGTCATTCTCCAAGGGTTCTGGCTGTTCACCAGGTTGTCCCTCATCCTCTTCAGAAGATGGCTTCTCCGATATTGGGCACTCATTATTAGAGTCGAGATCCCCTTCAGAAGTGGCTTCGTCTTCAGGGTGGAAAAGAGACAATGGTTGTCCTCGGTGGAGGACTGTGCCGTCGGGAAGGCGAGAATGAATATCGGGTGCCAATCCAGACTCTAAGGCGATCCCTTCTTCTACAGTCGTGGAAACCTGATCGCTTACAGCCTCGGAAGATATTGCAAAATGCTGGGTCGCTTCTGTACGAGCTACCCTAGTAACTGTAAGTTGCGCTCCGACGTTGCTGTTGGTTGCAATGCGACACATCTCCTCGGGAAAGATCCAGGGGAAGCTTATCAGCGGCATAGACTTTGGATCTAGCTTGCGAGGTTGCACGACAGTTCCTCCATAGTTGATGGGTCCTCGGTGATGCTCAAAGAGAGCGATATTCGTCTCCTCTTGGGTGATCTTGTACATGGCTGCGACAAAGGGCTCGAGTTTCTCGGCTTTTTTCGAACCCACAGTCTTGATGCATTCGTCCTGAAAAATCTTTTTGAGAGCAGAGTATTCGCGGCGAAGCTCCTCTTGAACTTTGTAGTCTGATCCGACCGCAGGTTTGGACATTGCAAAACCCGCCCAAAGCTCGAACTCAGTCTTGAGGGCGTGTTGACTCAACAGGCGGCGCAGAGATGTATCGTATTGTGTCTTGATCTTTCTTGCAGACTTAAGCGTACCATGATCGAGTTCGAACTTGTTTGTCACACGCTGGTCAAACGGACTGTCCCAGATAGGGTCGAAATTGATCTCTTTGTGGACTACTTTGTCAAAGATGACCCCAAGAGCTTTTCTGGAGTGATAGCTGTTCTTCTTTTCCATGAAATGGGGCCATTTCCGAGGTTGTTGGTCGCGTCTCAGTATCGCTGGGTCACCAGTCTTGGGATAGTCCACTGCTTTGGAGTGCAACTGTGCGAGTTCCAGACCTGAAGATAGGGTTAGCGAAACACATATGGTTAGATCATCATTATCACGACTTACATTTTGGTGACATGGGGCCAAACTCATCTGAGAAGGCTAGGTGAGATGTTGCAATGAGTGGAAGTTTATCGTTCTGCAGATACTTCACGAAGAAGTTTTTGAGATCACGCACGTTTACATCGCCACCCAGCTCAATTGGCCTGGGCTCTGAGTAGTTCATGGATGGGTAGTTCCATATTTTTGGAATCAAGGTCGGCTCCCAAATGACAAAGAAGTCATCGCCGTCAAGATCACCACCAGAGAGCATGCTGGGAACAGGCTTATCTCCAGTTGATGGAAATACAACAACATCTTTCAGATGATGCAGTGCTGGGCAGTCCACCGCTTCAACAACACGAATGTCTCCTGGGTGTAGCGAGGGGTTACGCCCCACGATGCACACTCCGTTGATAACATTAGTCTTGTTGTAATGTGTTGGATCGCTGAGTTGGAGGAAGATCTGCGGAAGTTTGTTAATGTCCTTGTTCTTAGATCCCTCTGTTTCAGACTGGTGCCCCCTGAGAGTGCCGGTCTCATCGACACAACCGAGGACAAAGGCACTTTTCTGCACCTGGATTCTTGCTTTCTCCTTGAGCAGTTTGAGAGACCATGACCTCCAAAGCTTGAGGATGTTGACAACAAATGGCTCTTGCAGACTGTCGGTCTTGAAACCAGCCTTGAGGAGACGTGCAATGCATATATTCGTATTTTCCTCATCATTAAACCTTGTCAGCATGTCTATCGCAACATCGTTGTCCGTCATAGCCAATTCGTACGACCGCAACTGGTGGTTAAGCAGGTCGGTGAAGGAACTAATGGGTACCCCAAGACACTCCAGAATGGTGATGGTTTGTCTGTTGAGAGTTGCTGTCGCGAGTGCGGCGCAACGAATAATCTCGAGACCTCTGGAATCGGACTCGAACTTCTTTTGGGATTCGCGGATGTGAACTTCCATGACTTTGGTGTCGTTTGGCCAAACAGTCAAGACCCCCTTGCAGCCGCCCATCCGAAACTGGAAGGCAGAGGGTTTGGCAAAAACGTCAAGAGCCATGTCTTCGCTGATCAGTTGGGCCAAAAAGGAAGATATCTTGCCAACGCCGTCTGTGAAGCAATAGCCATTCCTCTCAATATCGGGTATCTGTCGAACTGTTGGTGCTGAAATTGCATTGATCTCTCGAGTAGTAGAAAAACATTGGCCAAGCCGAGCAGCATATTTTGCTACAACTTTGATATGGCTAAACTGGCCCATCCATCTGCGAATGTCATCGCACGATGTGTGCTCCGTGGGACAAAAGAAATACGCCCCGTTTTGTCTAAGCTGCGAGTTGCCGAAAGCGAGAAATTCATAGACACGGTCACCGATCCGGATGCCTTGATACATTGTACGAAGCACCCTCTTGTAGATCTCATCATTCTGATCCTTGTTCACAGCGATCCTGCCCTTCTCAAGTTCCTCGGTGAATTGGATCCTGAGGAATCGATCTTCATAATGTTTGTATTGCCGCATCACTCGATTTGACACTTCCATAGTGGGTGTGGTATAGCGGATCGTGGTTGGTGTGATCACGGCCTTCCGGACGAGACCACAATAGGAAGGAATTCTTGAGATTGGTGCAACAGCATTGAGCTGAGCGTTTTTGAATATTTTCATCGGGTCTTCGACAGCACCATCGGCGTGGTCAACCACGGACTCTAGATGAAGCTTGGCTTTGGCCGGTTTCATGTTGGCGAGCTTCTCCAAGAACTCCTTGGTAATCATGTGTTCGTTGAGACAGCCACGGGAAACACAGACTTCAAGCTGATATCTAACGTCGAACGGAAGATGGACAACTGAATCTGGAGCATATTGGAGCATTTGGAGTGCATTATCGCTCTCAGTCAGAGTCTGGTGGTCTACACATTCCCACATGTCCGCTTTGGTTCCATCAGTGGTTTGAAATTCGCCTTGGAATTCAGTGGTAATGTTGAAGTCATCCAATGCGCTTACAATCTGTTGACTGACCCCTCTGTCTTCTTCGGCCCTCTCACCCAGAACGAATCTAAGGGTGGTCCAGC
Organism: Fusarium verrucosum; assembly: GCA_013623715.1. NCBI lineage: Eukaryota > Fungi > Ascomycota > Sordariomycetes > Hypocreales > Nectriaceae > Fusarium > Fusarium verrucosum. The sequence goes on from JABFFJ010000131.1 coordinate 56,524, forward strand.
GACCAATGTCGATGAATTCCGAGCCTTGGAAGTCGTTGTGGAGAGTGACGGGATATTTCATGGGAAGGCCGACGTCCTCAACGATATCTGTTGCACGATTCCAACTCTCTGTAAAACTCCAGTTCTTGGCTTCATTGGAGAATGTCTTGTGGATGTTAGGTGTCTTCCAATAGTACTGAGGCGGTGTCTTGAGGGGAATCACGAAAGCACAACAGTTGTCGTTGTTTGTTGTTTGGTAAACATTCTTCATATATGAAAAGTCGATGACAACTTTGTGTTGCCGAACAACCCTCGACTGCTCCCTTGCCGTGATCTCGAAAGGGAAGAATGCTGTCAGTCTCTGGTATTTAAGGTTGAGTTCAAGCTTGAGACTTCGTTCATCGGATGTTCCATAGATAGATTTCATGATCTTCATCGAGTTGTTTCCCAGTAGATTCCCAAAATCAATGGCCACAGGATATAGTGTCAATTTGACAGGATGCCAGCGGTCATGACACACAGGACTTCGAACGAAGCCTGGGGGCGTATGCCTGGCCAGTCTGACAGAGATCTCGAGATCTTTGGCATAGTGTTCTCCGTCATGGTGGGGAACAAGATATGTACCAGTTGACCAAAAGTCTCTCTTTGGTGGTGGCTCGAACCTGATTTTGGCATTGCTGAAGTGTGGGTTCCTTTGTGTCTCGTAAATATCCATGTACGCAATTTCTCCTTCGTGGGAGAACCAGTCCCAGAGATTTGAAGTCGTGACTGAGGAGGGCATTCCCTCAAGTTGAACAGTGAGCTCAGGCCACGCGCTCCATTTCTCATGGATTTGAGAAGCCAGTTCGTGAGGGTTTATGTGCCCTAGCTGGTTTTGTGTGTCTCTTTGCTTCCCTGGCCTGCCTCCTCTCGATCTGCGCGGGAGTTTCGCATTGTGTCGTGACCCTTTCGAGGGTCCGGTGGGGGGGTGTTTGAAGCTCATACTTGAATCCTATCCATGGGATCTAAATATTTTGTCAGTCAGAATAGGTGCTTTGAGAAGTAACAAAGATTGAAGGAAAGCTTATGATCTCAAAAGGACGTACCCAGTACCTCAGTGATCCGGGAGAGAATGACAATGTTTGGGACACTTCTCAACCCCGAACGAACAATCTGTGCTCACTTTGATCAAGAAAAAAGTGACATATAGAAGGCCATGAAGTGATGAGAATAAATCATCCCGTGGTGTGGTGTGGTAATATGAGATGAAAGAGCGCCCGGCTATGGTGTGGCAGTGATTCACAGAGGGGGCACCTGCTCGAAATATGAAGGTGCAGATCTTGCTAGCAAATATGGGGAAAGGTTCAAGACAGTGTGTAGTAGGTACCTATGTTGCAAGAAACGCAGTCATTAAGTCAGAGGCAAACAAGGCAGCTGCTAGATGTAGCTACCCGTTGCCGTTTGCTGTTGGTTGAATGAAACGAAAGGAGTGTGTCTAGTATGAGCAAAGCACCGAAATACATAGGAAGAATGGTGAATTCTCCAGCCATCTTTTGAAATTCGCTAGGCCGCAAATATGTTTGTTAAATCGGTCATACAGTACTTTATAGGAAACAATCATCATATCGTTCAAGCGTTTCTGTCCCACGGAAAGCCGCATCACCCTTCCGCCTCAGGTTCTTAATTACGGAGAACAATGGCTAGATCACTTAGATTGCTGTTTTTTATCTCTATGTGTATAGAGGTGTATTTCAAATGATCATCCTTTGGTATATCATGCGGCTACTTGCACCGTTTGGTCAGATACTTCATGGAGCAAATAATGAACCAACCAACACAGCTTCGAACAACTCACAAGCGTAGGTAAGTACTGTGGTGTCAATACGCATACAAACTTCAAAAGATAACCTAATAGGCTAGACCAATTACACGAAACCACAAATGTATTCCCCCTGTCAAACCAAGTCCTTCACTACTCGGTTCGGCGTCACAGCTGTATTCGCCCCGGGATACGCAGTGTTCTCCCACGGTACATCGATAATCTTTCCGGGGTTCAAAATCCATTTAGGATCAAATGACTTCTTCACTGCTGCCATGACTTCCAGAGTCTCTGGTCCAACCTCCCAGAGCAGACTCTCCTTTTTGCCCCAGCCGATGGAGTGTTCCCCTGTGCAGGTGCCCTCCATGTCGAGCGCACGCTTCACCATGTTCTTAACGCAAGCCTCGACCTTTTGGCGCTCGCCAGGTACGTTCTTGTTATACATGATACTCTCATGAAAGTTGCCATCTCCGACATGGCCAAGGATGCTGGCGAAGAGGCCAAGCTCGTCCATCTCCTTCTTGCTGACCTCTATAATATCAGCTAGTCGGCTGAACGGAACAGCTACATCGGTACTCCCTGCAGGGTCGTGTTAGCAACGTGGACAGGCTAAATGTTGTCTAGAACTGTGGTACTCACAAACATCATCACCGCTCTTGCGTAGGGAGAGCATAGACCAAAGTGATTCTTTCCTAGCAGACCAGAGCAGTTGTTGCTCAGCAGCATCCCGAGCAAACTCGAAATCACCACCCTTGTTAGCAGTTGCAATCTTTTTTACTCGATTTATATTGTCCTTCACGCCCTCTTTGGTGCCAGAGAACTTGAAGAAAAGAGTCGGCGATTCCTTCCAGACTCTCGGTTTCGTAGCACCACCAAGGTTGATGACTCTCATTTGAACTTCATCCATGATTTCCATCGCTGCAACAGGAATGCCGGTCTGCATGACACCGGCCGCCGCCGCAGCAGCATCTCGAATCGTGGGAAATGTGACAACAGCAACTGAATACTGCTCCGGAACGACTGCTAACTTGAGTGTGGCTGTGGTTGTCAGCCGTGATTAACTACCAGCTTCATGGAAGCATCTTGTATCATACCTTCTGTGACGATTCCTAGGGTACCCTCGGAGCCAACAAACAGTCCGTTCAAGTTGTATCCAGCAGACGATTTGCGCGGTCTTCGCCTTGTTTTGATGACACGTCCGTCGGAGAGAACAACAGTCAAGTTAATGACCCAATCTTTCATTGTGCCGTACCTAACAGCATTGGTTCCAGAGCAGTTCGTTCCAATCATACCTCCGATTTTCGCGGAAGGACCTGGACACCCTTCATCAATCATCAAGCACCCTCGAATCTCCATATTCGTTTGTTACATACCGGGATCGACGGGAAAGAACAGGCCACTGTCCATTTGCAATAGTTTTGCGTTTAGATCTTGCCAGCCGATACTGGGCTGAACTACAACATCCATGTCATCCTTGTTGAACTGGATAATCTGGTCCATGTGCGCAAAATCCACACTGATTCCCCCGTAAGGGGCAGAGAAGTTGCCTTCCAAACTTGAGCCTCCGGAATACGGGATGATGGGAACACGATGCTCATGGCAGATGCGAGCTATCACGGACACTTGCTCAGTTGTCCTCGGATACGCCACAGCTACCGGTAGAGTATCAGGATTAACCGTTGACCACTCAGAATAGCCATGTGTCAGGAGGTCTTCTGGGTCTTTCGAGATGAAGCCTTCTATTCCAACCTCGTTCTCAATTCGCCTTATAGCCTAACTTTAGAGTTAGTGTGAGGGTATGGTAAACTCCTGGGGATCCTACCTCCTCCATCTCAGGTAATGTAGCGTAACATGAAGCAACTGATTGGCCCCAGATAGACTTTTGAGAATATTCATCCCCGTTCAAACTTGCAAGTCCCCAACCAAGAGCTCCAGCTCCAATGGCGACGGCCAAAACCTTTGGTTGAGACCATCCTGAGCCTTTACCTGGCTCGCTTCGAGCTATCTTGGGTGTCTCAGGAGCATGAAAGCGAGAAGAAACCGAGAGGTCTCGCCGAGATCCCATTCGCTGAGCCTGACGGCCCAGGAGAATTCTCGTTGAGGTCCTGCTTGCAAACATTGGAAGCCAATGTTCAAGGAACAGATAGTCTTTCTTCTGACACAAACAGCCGGGTCCCGCAATTGGCCGTAGTGTGGAACCGAGATCGATCTGGTACCCGAAACGTATATCGAATGCTTAATATGACTCCTACGGGTAGTGTTTGGGAAGATGACAATAATATCTGCCGTGTCTAAGCGAATCTGGACCGAGTAACCGAAAACAAAGGGAGAGGGGAGGGGGGAACACTTCGATCCAAGTTCATCGAGAGAGAAACCAAGCCTAAGCAAACCCCGAAACCGGATGCGACCACGATGGGGCTGGCTCTCATTTACTACCTATGTATGTAGTATAAGCAGTCTTCGAAAACATTATCGATGCACATGGGGCACAGCGACCCAAGTGGGCATCTAACCTTTATAGAGGATCATCTTGTAAGCAGTCTCGCTGATGCAATGCCGACTGTTGCGTTGCCAGACAGTGAGAAGGCACACGACCCATCCTCCGTGGACGTTGTGCGTGTGCAGTCTTACTCTAACGAGATATTGAAATATGGATGGACGAGGCTCCCCACATACTACGTCCACATGCACATCGCAGGAATAGCTCCGAGAACGCAGCCAACGGCATAGCATAGTCTTCCCCACTCATGAATTACTCGGCTACCTGTCCGAGCCAGCAACCCCACGACTTGTAAGCGTGGGAGGGCATCTGGGGTTGAAGTTCAATTTTGTCATTTTTCAGTGTAGTAATCATCATCCTCGTAAACATAGTGAGCAAGGAATAGGAATTCGCCTTCTCACCTGGGTCAGCCAAAAGTGTGACAGGCATCCACGACGTACACGCCGGGAGGTCAACTGACAACCATTGTATTTCGTCTGTTAACGAACCTCCAAAACCCTAGATGAGCTACATGGAGCCCATATCATGCCCTCGTCACCTCAAGCCCAAGACTTTTGACCGAGCCTGCAGGACTCGGGTCAGCATGTTTATTTCACTTCTAGTCACAGCGTGAGAACGGCATCTATCAAGAATCGACATCTCGTGTTGGGCTCAAATTCATCTTTTATCGTAGCCTCATGGGGGCCGGCTATCTTCAGGGTAGTTAAAGCCGCAAAGCAAACGTCAAATCCGAGACTCCAATCCACATGCCATTTTTTACCATTCCTATCGCAAATCCACAATTTAGTGAGAGATGGCGTAAGCGCGTCGGCGATCACGCTCCTCAGCGATGGTGAGCTTGACACCCTTGCCCTTGGGCAGAGAGATCCAGGGCTTGTCCTGACCAATGACGAAAACGTTGGTCTCACGGGTAGCGAAGCTGTTGTCAATGGCATCCTTGACGTGGACGATGTTGAAACCACCGTCGTGGCGCTCACGGTGAGTGATGACACCAACACGACCCATGTTACGACCACCAGTGACCATGACGACGGCGCCGGTGTCGAACTTGATGAAGTCAGTGATCTTGCCAGTGGCGAGGTCAATCTTGACAGTGTCGTTGACCTTGATCAGAGGGTCAGGGTAGCGGATGCTAAGAAGAATTGTTAGCAACGGGGTAGTTGGGGCGTACATACAACCGTCAAATAAAGCTCCTGTCTTGTCGGGTGACTCGAATCGACCAAAGCTTGATCCAACGGCTGAATGATGTCTGACAGAACTCACGTTCGTGCATCGTGCGTGACCAAGAATGGGATTCCACCACGACCAAGCTGGACACGCTTGACCTTGCCAAGCTTGTACTCAGCCTCCTCAGCCTGGATTCGGTGGACGGTGAATCGGCCCTTGGTATCGTAGACAAGACGGAAGTTCTCGCCAGTCTTCTCGATGGTGATGACGTCCATGAAGCCAGAGGGGTAGGTGGAATCGGTGCGGACCTTGCCGTCGACCTTGACCAGTCGCTGCATCAGGATGGCCTTGGTCTCACGGTAGTTGAGAGCATACTTGAGTCGGTTTCGGATGAATACGATCAGGGGCATGCAGTCGCGGAGCTTGTGAGGACCGGCAGAGGGCTTAGGAGCGTAGGTGCCGGACAGCTTGTCAAGCAGCCAGTGCGAGGGGGCGCTGAGGCGCTTCTGGTGCTTCTTGCTATTGAGATGGTCAGATGCTGAGTTTTCAACGAGGCGGCGGGGAAGAAGCCCGAATCATAATTCGCGTTGATAATCGCCGTTCTGATCGTTCTTCTCCTTGTTCTACTTACATTCCGCGGGCCATTGTGTCGGTTGGCTGGTTTGTCGGCGGTGATGAGGAGGATGGACGAGCTACTTCACGAAGATCAAACTGGAGAGATGGATTGAGCTCGCACTTTTTTTCGCTAGTGGGGGTTTCGTGCCCTAGAGACGGTCGAATGTGTGGATCACGTGGCCCCTAAGGAAGTGGAGACATGAAGCATGCCCGTAGGTACTAGGTAAGCTCCGTACATACCTAGGTACATACATGCATACCTACATTTACATGTGAGTAGGCGAGGTGATTGTTTTATGAATAATTAACTTCATGATCAATTAAACTCGTCAAGTTAAGATTTGGCATCCATGGTAAGGCAATATCCTTTGTATTATTTGATAAGTTTCAGTAGTCTTCACCTACTAGGACTCTTCGTCCATGGGCGTCTACAGAGTAATAGAATTGCTAATGGACCAATTTTTCAAACATTCCTTCTTTGCCAGTACCTAAGTAAGGCAACCCGTGTTTTCCTTCCTTTGAGCGCCAAAGCATGCAATCAGACCGACATAAGCGACCGACAACCAGCGCGTGCTGTGTGATTTGTTCCGGTCCATGGATCTCAATCTATGTACGCCCAATACCACATTTTAAATCAATTTTCCCAACTCCTGTCCCTTTGTTTGGGACCTCATAAAACATTAGTGCAGAACAATCTGCGGTTCGTAATCAAGCAACAATACATGCCCAAGACCTGATGCTATCTTCTTGAGTGTTGCATTCCATCTTTGCTGTGACTTTTCTGCGGGGCGCTTGTTGGTGGCGAGAGGCCAGGGACGCCTTCGACACCAAATCGTGAATTCGCTGGCGAAAGCTTGGCATCGTCGAGTAACAGGCGTGAGATATCCATTTCACCACCCATAAATTGAGGAACCACAGTCTCACCAAACTCGAACACCTGGGCCGTACCCATGCATTCGCCTGTATCGATCCTTTGAACTGCTGGCCATCGAGGGAGGTCTTCGCGTGACGTTGATTGACTCATTTGCGGCTCCAGCGTCGTAGCCTTGGATGGTGCAAAGGAGTTCTCAATTGAAATCCTCACTGATGGCTCCATAACATCGTTTCCTCGAACGGGTTCCTTGGTTGGAAAAGCACCTTTCTCTATTCGTTGATAAACATTGGCGTATTTGTTGCGTACTCGGTCTCTCAAATCTGTTGGTTGCCGACTGGAGAGATGAAAGCGCGGGTCCCGTTGAATCTTGGTCCAAGCAGGACCATGGATCTCCAATCCCTCAAGAATTTCCATGTCATCTTGTTCAGTAAAAGGTCGACGTTCGCGGCGATGAGATTTTTTGAAAGGCCCATGGATGCCGAGTTCCACAAGATCCTCCATCTTCTTACGATGCGCCCGACTTTTCTTCTGTTTGGGATTTGTGTAGATCTCTTGTTGCGATGTCGAGGCTGCGTCCTTTGCTGTTGCAGTGTTCCCATCTATCAGTATCTTTTCTAGGTGCACATCTGTCTTTCCCTTCTGTTTGGCCTCTCGATCAGATCGTAACGGCGAGTCTGGATCAAACGACCGGTTTGACTTGCGAAGCTCATCGGGACAGCATGTCCTGAACCGATCCTTAAGATCTCCAGCTGTCCGGTCATTAAACTTGAAATCAGTGTCCTCTAGAATGCTCGTCCACTTTCCAACACCATGGCGATTGACGCCTAATAACAGATGGTTTGTCTCCTCTTCAGTCCATTTCCGCCTTGGCTTGCTGGTCCGCTTTCGTGTCTTGTTGACATTGGGAACCGGCTCGGCCTCTTGAGAAGGCTGAGCAGAAGACTGAGTAGACGGTTGTGCAAACTCGGGCATCATCTTCATCTGGGAACCATCCTGACTATCGAATGAGTCAGACGATATGGGCGGGAACAAAGCAGCGTGAGGTGGAGGCTCGTGGAGTCCATTGATGATCGGTGGCATGACTGGCGCTTGCTGGGTAGCTTTTTGCTTTTTGAGGGGCTGCGGAAGCTGGACAAAGTCGTCCTTGACATGAAGACCACGATGCCGTTTCTTATTCGAAACATCATCGAAAATCTCGGGGACATCGTCCAATATCCGGTTTATCGAATTCGTTGGTTCTGTCACATCCAAGTCGCCTGACGTTCCACGCAACGAAAATCCTCCAGAAGCAGATGCTAGCTTTCCATCTTGGCTACTTGTTTCCTTGCGGCGTTGTTCAGGAGCAGCAGCATCATCACTAGCTAGGTGTATTGAACTAGCAGCGTTGACAATAGATTGGTTATCAGCCGCTGCTCTGTCACCGCGATGATTCGTATCTGGATCGATTGGGGGCAAAGACCGGTCTGTGGCTGGAGGAAATGCAAGGGAATGAAGCGGGGGAAGGTCGGTATGGTTGAGTTGCGGCTTCGTCGGCTCGTTGAGCAGGTGAATCAAGCGTGGCTCGATCGTGGCCATCATGGGCTCTCGCAGGTCGGTTTACACATTGAGCATAAGTCAACGGGAATAGAGGACCGAATGGATGCGCGATAGGGGCGAAGGGGGAGGGAGGATCATAAAGAGGGGAAACTACTACATGTATGTGCCGTTGGCTGGCAAGAGACAACAGCAGCAGCTCAGAACGCCATGTTGACTACGAGACTGGCTGGGGAGCTGGTTCACAAGAGTCGGGGTCGTGAACGCTTTGGTAGGTATGGTCTCACTTGGGCTGTATGTATGTCTCTCTCTGTTGCAGTAGCACGTGAAATCGCCACATATTGAAGCTTGCCATTGGCAAATTCAACACGAGGGGGTGCTTTCCGCGCCTGAGCTAGCAGGCTGACCATCAATGCCGGCACTTCCCGGTTAGGCTGTTCCATCACTACTACTAGGTACCTACCTACCTACTTAAATATCCTCCCTTCAACAAAATCGAGCCGCGTGAAGAGGCAGAGCCAAAAGTACACCATAATCTCCAATCCTAAGTTATCAGATACTTTAGGGTATAAGAAATTCAGATTACCTAGGATAAAGTACTCCTTATATCTTGCAAGATAAAAGTGGGCTACGGCTCTCTCGTCTTTGGCAACAAGTTTTTGACCCTGTCTCTGTAGGTAGTATTGGTTACTCTCACATGCTAGTTCAATGGTTGAGCAACACTTCAACACGTGAGAACAAAAACAGCAGAATGAATCGTCATTCGTTATTTACCAAGAGTCAGGTAATCTTAATATCATTATTCATATTTTACAGTATTTTTCAAGCAATCTAAAAATACTCCTCAGTTTCTAGAACGACACTAACAAAGTCATTGTCCATTCACCGTCGTATGAGACTCTGGTTGCTGAGATCTATATAAGCGCTTTTATGTTTTTAATACACGGTATCACGATCACTAAAGAGATCGAGCGTCCTTTATGTTCATAATTATTTGACCTTTTTAACCCTTGTAAGGGCTGGGACCGACCATCAACTCAGGCTTGACAAGAGTATCAAACTCCTCCTCGGTGAGAGCCTGGAGCTCAAGAGCACTCTGCTTAAGGGTAAGACCCTTCTTGTGGGCGTTCTTGGCCACCTTGCTGGCCATGTCGTAACCGATCTTGGGGTTGAGGCAGGTAACAAGCATGAGCCTGTGGAATAGATCAGTATTGGTTTCAGACTTATGTCAAAAGACAACTTACGATTCCTTCATGATGCTGGCAATCTTCTCCTCGTTGGCGGCGAGGCCAGCAACTAGATTCTTCTCGAAAGAGCGCATGCCATCAGTCAGAAGGCGAGAGCTGTGGAGGAGGTTGCGGATGACCAGAGGCTTGTAAACGTTGAGCTCGAACTGGCCGTTCATGCCACCGATAGTGGTAGCAACGTGGTTACCCATAACCTGGGCACAAACCATAGTCAAGGCCTCGCACTGAGTGGGGTTAACCTTGCCAGGCATGATGCTGCTGCCAGGCTCGTTCTCGGGCAAGTTAAGCTCACCAAGACCGCAACGGGGGCCGCTGCCAAGGTATCGGATATCCTGGGCGATTTTTGTAAGGGAGGCAGCAAGGGTGTTGAGGGAGCCGTGTGCCTGGACAATGGCGTCGTGGGCGGCCAGAGCCTCGAACTTGTTAGGAGCAGTCTTGAATTCAGTACCCGTCATCTTGGTGACCTCCTCGGCGATAGCCTCAGCGAAGCCCTGGAAGGTGTTGATGCCAGTACCGACGGCGGTACCGCCCTGAGCGAGGAGTCGCAAGTCGGGCAGAGAGCTCTCAACACGCTTGATGCCAAAGTCGAGCTGAGCAACGTAACCGGAGAACTCCTGGGCGAGCGTGAGAGGGGTAGCGTCCTGAAGGTGAGTGCGACCGATCTTGATTATCTTCTTGGCCTCAAACTCGTCAACCTTCTTCTGGAGGGCTGCACGCAGGCTGTGGAGGGCAGGCAGAAGCTCGCTCTCAAGGTCGAGGACGGCGGCAATGTGCATGACAGTCGGGAACGTGTCGTTGGAAGAGGCGCTGCGGTTGACGTGGTCGTTGGGGTGGACGGGTTTCTTGCTACCCATGGTACCGCCAAGGATCTCAATGGCACGGTTGGAAATAACTTCGTTGGCGTTCATGTTGGACTGAGTGCCGGAACCGGTCTGCCAAACAACGAGGGGAAAGTGGTCGATGAGCTTGCCATCAGCAACCTCCTTGGCAGCCTGCTGGATAGCAGCACCGATCTTGGGGTCTGTGGAATTGGTTGTTAGCGTTGTGCCACTCAAAGAGCAGAGCCCATATACGTTGAGGTTTAAACGGCTTGGTGTGTAAGTCGCCCCGCGAAATGGTCTAAGTCAGGCTCATCCATATAAAACGAGCTGTTCTCCTCCCAAATAAACCACAATCGAATCGAATTGCTACTCACCAAGGCCATATCGCATGTTGACAGTGGCAGCGGCACCCTTCAATATACCAAACGCTTTAACAATAGGCGGTGGCATGCGGTCTTGGGGCTGGTTGATACGGAAGTTCTCAAGAGATCGCTCCGTCTGGGCTCCCCAGTATCGGTCGGCGGGGACCTGGATCTCGCCAAAGGCATCGCTCTCTGTTCGCGTCTGAGACATTCTGACTGAAGTGCTGTGAATAGCTCTGGAGAGTTGAAGACCAGTAACTCGAGTCTTGTTCTGAAGTCGCAGTTGCGGGGCAAGCGAGCATGTGGGCGAAGCTGCCTGCGAGAACCGAGGCAGAGCTGACTTCATAAGGCCTGTGGCGGCAGCGCGTCCCGTGACGGTTCGAAGCATGATGGGCAGATGGCTGGCTGGCGAAACGCTATTCCGAAAGCTGGGGTAGGCCAATTGAATCGACTTGGCTGGACTGGAGGTGGTAGGAGGATTGATTCTTCGGGGTAGGGAGCCGGGGATGTTGCGCAATTGCAAGAGTTCAAACAGTCGGAGAGAAGGCCAACTACTTGTCTCCTTGCCCTCGGTTATTAGATTTTGACAGCTCGGCCAGCCTTAGACTCCGAAAGCACTGGTCAAACAGAAAAAAAGCTCGAAATACTGCCCGGTTATTTGCCGGAGATCCTTGACCGGACAACGATATCGGCCTCGCTCCGGTCCATCCCGAGTAGCCCCGGGATTGAATGTCAATGGCATTGCTCTTTTATTGGCTGGCGGTGTCTGAAACCGGAGGTTGATTCTGGGGAAGAGGAAAACTCACTTATCAGATCTTAGCCTCCTCAACTTCAATTTGCTTGGCTATGTACCTACAGGTCGCTGCAGTACAGTAATCGGTAATCATGGCATCTTCTCTCCCCACCTTCCCACGAATAGTATTCACAGTTATTGAGCCGATTTCTTTGTAAGATTTCCTCGCACCAAAGACCCGTGTCTCATTGGTCGCTCGGTTTCTCACATCTTAAACAGAATTGCTGGTTTTGTTGGTGCTGTCATTGATCCAGCTTGGTTCATTGCCGAACAAATTCCCCAAAAGAATCATGTCGATGCTTCACACAACAGCATCATAGTAACCTGGCAACTAGGAAATCTATACCTATTACTAGCATTCATCGGGGTCGCAATCCTATCAACGACTGATGAGATCAGAGTTGTCCGAGCATACCTTATTGCTCTCTGGCTTGGGGATGTGGGCCACGTTGGCTTCAGCTCCTGTGGGATGGGATGGGACATGATCATGAGCCCCGTTCAGTGGAACGCTATGGCTTGGGGGAACGTTGCGATGACGGTAAGCCAGTAGCGACGACACCTGCTGCCTAGTACCTTATCCATCGAAAGATATGCTCTAACATGTGTTTAAGCTGTTCCTTTTCTTCACGCGAACAGCATATCTTACTGGGCTCTTTGGTCCTGACCACGTTAACAAACCCGTTGGTACAGAAAAGAAAAGGAAATGATATTGAAACCGGGAAGCAACATCCTAAAAGGCGGCGCTAGCAACAAACTCAGTCGAGATTTGTTACAAGGAAGTCTTTGCTATTCTCAGCGGGTGCATGCAATCATGGTCAAATCTTCTCCTCACGAATAACAAATTGAATAAGCTATGTATGGATAGGTACCTATGTACGGTACCTTGCAGGCTGACGGGCTGACAGGCTAGCAGCACAGCAGCTGGGGTAGCTCTTTTGAGTGGAGTGGTCAATGCTCAAAACTCCAAAATCTCCTATATCATACCACCTAGGGTTAGGGTTAGCTCCGATTGGATAATTGAGTGAAGGACAGAATTAATCATCATCATGATAAACAACACGTCTTGACTAAAAAAAAAATGCAAGGTTTACTACGCAGTAACTTACACACTCCCAAACTTACACCCATCTTTTTGCAGCAATGAATACCCGCAGTGCCTCAGCTCAACCTCAACCTCAAAGAGAGACACGCAGCAGTCGGAGGAACGGCCCAGTTAAGCGTGCATCAACACCACAAATGTCGCGTATTTCCGGGTCCATACCAGAGTCGCTCAAACAGGAGAGGGTGTTGCAAAGAGATCCCCCCCCTCGCCGTGGTGCGCCTTCCTACGCCCGACGCGAGACCAGTATCTCAACAAACCCTCAGAGGCCTGACGATGAGCCCGAATACTATGATGATGATGAAGAAGAAGAAGCTCAAGATGATCACGGCATCACCCTTGCGCGACAAAGGATCCTAGAGCTTAGTGTTCCCGACTTAGCAAGGGCTGCTGATAGCCTCTTTCAGTGTTTCCAACAGCAACGAGCTTATGAGGATGCCTTCGATGGAGTCTTGGGTATCAGGCGACGGGCCTTTTACAACATCCAGGCTGAGTATCGGTCACTCAATGAGCCTGATACTGTCACACTCGATGAGAATGATGTTGTGACATTCATCGACTTTGCACACTTTTTGGACAATGATCCTGCACAAGACAAAGATGTCATTGTCACTCGAATCGCACGCACCAACGTGGTGACAGCTTACGACAGGATCTGGGATATTGGGGATAAGGACGCATCACGCATCTTTCCGTTTCTCGAAGTCCTCAATCGCGCTTTGCCTGCGTTCTTTACTCTATCTGAAAACATGTTCCAAAATCCTCAAAGCACTTTGCACCTACGCACTTGGTTATTCATCGAGGCTCTCTCCCAGCACAGTGACGACAATGACGAAATGGATTTTCAAGACCTTCTTGTTCAATATTTCTGCAAAGACGCAGAAGAATGGGAGGATCGAAACGAATCGGGGCCCAGTGGCAAGAAGGAGCGTCCTTCTTATGATGAGCTATTTTCTGGAGGATACTTCAAAGAGCTTGGTGGTCTTGATGGTGTCGACCATGATGTCAATGACCTCTGTTCATCACGAATTGCTTTGATTAAACAAATCATCCATGAAAACAAGGAAGATGGTGGGATCACTCAGCTGAAGGAGAAGTTTCCCCTGCATAGCTTGGTGGAAGATCTCCAAGACTGCTTCACGGCCCTTTACAAAATATTGGCATACGAGGAGGGCAAAAAGGTCGGTACTGAACCTTCCTCACAGGATCAAGGGGAGGTTACCTACAGCCAAAGCAACGATTTTGGGTCAGACTCGCAATCAATTGTCCGTATGGGAAGCCAGGAAGTAGAGTAAGTCATCATCCTTCTTCGTTTTAGGGCTAAGAAATTAATCAATAGAACAGACACCCCAGTCTATATGTTGATCCAACGTCCCTTCAAGCCCTGAAGGGACGTAGCAGCCGATCAATCAGTATTATTCCCCCTTCCAACCAACAGCGTGCGGGATCCAGATCAGCAGTTCCCCGTGATTATCACCAAGATTCGAATGCCGACCTCCTGGGTGGCAGCCCGCTCCCTCCTGCAGATTCTTACCGTTTAGGAGGGCAGAAACGAACGCGATATAGTACGGAGGAGGACGACGTGGATGGCTCTTTTGAAACCGATACTCGTCGTGTTGATTTAGCAAAGCGCGATGAGCTCAAACGCCGGATGCCACCACCACCCATTCCGGAACCTTTCTCACGACCTCCTGCTACGCATGTCCCCGAGTCCTCGTTCTCCCAAGGGTCCCGACTTTCCTCTTCTGTGCAAGAATCATCGCAGGATATGGGTTTACGGGCGGCGTCGCCAGCGCCGTCATCCTCGGTGCCTTTCAAAGCCATCGCTCAGGCCGCTTCCCAAAGGACGAAGGAAGTACGCATGGCAGACGCAGAACGACAGAGACCACGACACCGTGTCTCCTGGAGTAACCGTGACTCCCAGGTGCTGTGTGACCTTATTAAAGAGTATGGTGTCCGCTGGTCGACCATTCAGACCATGGGTGACCGTTTTGAATACCCGCGGAATCAACAGGCGTACCGCGACCGAGCCCGAAACATCAAGACTGAGATTCTCATGATCGACTTGGCCTTGCCTCCAAATTTCGACGACGTTGCTTTGAGCAACAAGGAGATTACAAAGATTAAGGGGGTTGGGAAGAACCCATATCGGCGGGAGGCGGATGTTGACGACAATGGCAAACCCATCAATACTGAACTCGCATAATTTACACCATTCTGATTCTTGGGCGGGCAGAATGAGTAAGTGGCGACAGCTGTGCACATTTTTTTATCGGGTTCATACTTCATATATATAGTAGCGACTATAATTGGGCCGGAACAGTCTCGATAGGCCGGCGAGGGAGTGCTTACTACTATAGTGCATATTTCAACATAGGTGCGAGGAACGAAGTTATGGTCAGATTTCGTGGTTCTTGTGTACCAAATCCTATTAAAAACACACATTGCAATGAATTTCTAGCAAAGAAACTGACTAAAGAAAAGGAGATGTTCTCCGACACTTGTAAGTCTACAGCACCACCCAAACAGATTCTTAAGCATTCCCATGAGTCTTGCCCAATTTCCTCATGATTGGCCGTTGTGATCGGCAGTAAATTATGGAGCTGCTCAAAGCTCCTAAGCCTGCCAGTTAAAGCCATAAAGGCTACGAGCTCTTATGGAGAGCGAGTTCAAGAAGAATGCAAATGGTTCAAGAGGAGGGGCCGTAAAGAGAAGGGTGTAAAGAAGTGTCTCGTTCAAGGTCACTGACACAAACGCCTGTCTGAGAAAGAATTTGTCGAGACGAGAAGTGAAGAAATATCATGAGCAGTTGATGTGACCTTCCGAGACTGGCTCGTTCGTTGGTCCAATAGTCAAAAGCCGTGCAGTCGAGACAGTCGAGTCTCAATAAGGGGTATCAGCCGTGAGGACGAGTGGAAGCAATGCCTATATGAATAGAACAATGCTCCTCCTCGCGCGTACAGAAATGTTATAACAAGATGACAAGGGTATGCTAGAGTTTTCCGGGAAATGGTATAACGTTAGAAAAGTGTGAGAGTAATGAAAGGTGATCGCAGTAAGCGTTGTGTTCATGCCGCGTCAAGCATCGACATGTTTTAGCTGACAATGTGTCTTTCGGTCATCTTGGAAAGGGGATGAAGTCCTCCTTGCCTGGCAGACGTAATGCCGCGTTTTAGCATCGTTCATCTGTGGCGATAGGGGGTATCCCTCTGCTTGAGTCGGTTTGTTCTCCATCCCTCATACCACTGCTCCCGACTGGCTTCACGTAACTCGGCACGCCATTCGCTGAAGACTGCCTCTTTGAGACGCTGGAAATCGCAGTGCTCGTCATTATAAGGATCAGCGAAACCCCATGGGAACTGTCGGCCAATGACACCTGGCTCGTATAGATCTGGGCTGATAACGGAAAGCGGTAGGAAGGGGATCTCGTCCTCCTTCTCTTTGATCTCTTCCTGTGCTTTATGTCGTCGAATAGAGCTGGTAGACAGCCTCTTGGAGCTTGGCGAGGCTGCAGGGCTTTCTCGCTGACCTTGAAGTGGGAAATGTTCGCTTTCAGGTGTTCGAGCACCATCCCGTTCATCTTTAGCTGCGTCTTCCTCCTCCTCATCTACTTCTTCCTCCTCGTCTTCTTCAGCAATCTTTCCGGATGAAATACTGCTTCCATCTTCATCATCGAGGCCGAGGGCTTCCAAAGGATCCAAACCTGACTTCTTGATGCTATCCCAAACACTACGTTTGAGAACATTCATATGTTTGGTTGTGATGGTGTCGGCCTTGGCAATGACTGGAATCACAGTCGTCTTGCCCTGCAGCGTGCGCAGAACTTGCAAATCAAGGTCTTCATCCAGGCTCCCGAGCACGCGAGCACCGAGATGGCCATTCTGCTGACCATTGGTGGCTGGGTTTCTCGCCGATGCGATGTTGCGGTCCAGACGAGAAGGATCGAGTACAAGGAAGGTTGCATGAATATGAGTATCTTGAACACCAGGGGAGCGCACAACCTTCATCTCCTCAGCAAAAGTCTCCTCAAACTTGCTCTCAAGGAATGCGGACATCTCCCTAAGTTGGAGGTCGACTACATTCTTCTCGAGTCCCTCTGAGTCCCAGATGGTGAGGCCAACACGCTCCCCGTCAATTTCAGTCTCGAGGTAGTGGGGAATAAAGTTTCCAGAGGGGGTGTTGCGATTCTGTGGTACCTCTTCTTCACCCTTCTTGGCCCGCTTCTTGGGTGGAAGAGCAAGTGCTGTTTTGAGGAACTCGAGAAAGGAGGTTTTGCCAGAGTTGCGAGTACCAATGACTAGAATGCTGATTGTGGTGTTAGTGGACGACGATGGGCAAGTGGACTATGTTGACAGAGACTTACTTCAAGGGTGTGGGATCTTTTCTTCTGCGAACACGACGAGGACTATTGACCGCGCTCACAGCACTGCTGGCATAACTGTATCGGCCACGGTTCGTCATGCTCTCGGTTCTGGCATAGGGATCATAGCCACCGTTGGGCAACGGCGGGACAGGGCCAGCGCCATAGCCCCGCGAGGAATCGACTGAGGGCCGAATGGCAGAGTAATCCGCTGGTCGGGGAGCGTTGGCTGGTGATTCGGGACGCAATTCGGAGCCAAAGGCCTGCGACAGCTTTTCGGAATGGTTGGCGAACTCGGGCAGCTTGGGAGCGATGCGCGTAGCGGCCTGGCGCTGTCGTTCAAGCTCAGCCTCCCTAAGGGCCTGCGCCTTACGACCGCCTTTGCCTAGATCGCCACTCTTACTGCGTCGAAGCAACATGCCGCCAAAACTGGTACGGCGAGGCTGCTCGTTACTCATCCTCTTGGGAAAGGATCATGAAAGGGAAAAGAATCGAGACCAAGAGATGGCAACCCAGGAGGGCATGAGCGGGCGGCGCGAAGGAGGGCGCGGAGCACGTGAAAGCGGCAGGTGACTAAAATGGAAGGATGGAGCAATAAGCAACAAAAACCAAATGGACGGCTCGACTCCTAATGAAGTCGAAAACAAATGGCAGAGTTTCGAGGTGGAGGAGGGGAGCGATCGAGGAAGATGAGTATGATGGTGGGCGGTTTTGGTCGATAGTGTGAATGTCCAAGCGGCGTTGGCGGCAGAAGCCAGCTAGTCGCAATAACCACTTTGAGAAAGGAGAATCAGCAGATGTCGACGAAACGGGGCTTGCTCGTTCGTCTTGTCGAGCTTCTGTCACGGACAGATGATTCCAAACAAACGAGAAACAGAAAGAAGAAAGGAAGGGTACAAAACAATGGAAAGAAAGGAAATGAATGAATGAATGAATGGTATGGATGGATACCTACCAACCTAAGAGCGCGTGAAGAAAGTGTGCACCTTGCTTGTGTGGAGAGCCGCCAGTGAGTGTCGGTCGGTAGTAGTGATGGATGTTAGAGATCAGTGGAGAGTGTATCCTTACGAGAGGAAGACCAATTTGCAAAAGGGGAGATGAGCTGGTCGACGTGTCTGGCCTGAGCTTTCCCTGCTTTGATTCGTAGCTTTGAGACGAGATGGAAACAGGAATGATGCGCGTCTAAAATGACCAGAGAAAGGTCAGAGTTGGGGGATTCGTTCGACAGGGATGACCCAGGCTCGTTTCGAGTCGGATAGGGCCCTTGATTGGCTACGTGATTTGAGTTGTGGAAGGTCGAAAGCGGCACTGACGGGAGTCGAGATTAAAGGGTATGGATTTAATGAGCTTAGACGACGGAACATGTACCCAAAAAATATCCAGTACTTGCTGTACCCCTATGATATACTTGGGCAACCAAGTCTTAGTTTGCCCAGTCGGACAGATTCAAGACATCCAAGGATACCTGCGTGCGGCAGTGATATGTCCGAAACATTTATATATCGCATCTCACATGGATGGGGGGATACAAGCCAAAACTATAGCGCCTGTGGCGACTAGCACATGATACCAAGCTTTCTGACACACAGCATGCGAATACTTCAGCTTGCTCCTTGCTCTTTTTGTCTGCGTTTCATCAAAGTATGCTCTAACTACCGTGACAACTATCAAGACGCTGGGATTCGCAATCCTCGGCGCATTTGCTCAGCGACAGTCCCGGATGCGGACCCTAAAAATGATTCGCCACTTTCTGCCACGCTAGCCATGGTGCAGGGTCCAAGACAATCTGACTGGATGGGGTGTAAAGGGGAATTAGGGGGAAGCCAATTCTGCATGAGGAGCTTGGCTCCGTTAATAAGAGACGGCTATTATCTACCAATTTACACGCACTCAGTGGTCTGAACTAATACTCCGTGAGGCATAGCGGAATACTGTGCATCACCTACTTTGTTGAATGTTATTTGAGGAGGTAACCTGTCGTGTAACGCAGTCGCAAAATCTCTGCCCAGAACCGTCCTGTCCTGGCTAAGAGCGGGGGACGTCAACAAGTGGGGATAGATCCCCGCCAACTGAACGAACGCCACAGGCCCATGACTTTGGGCTCAAATTCTAATGGTGTCTGTAGGAGGTACGGATAGGTATGTATTAATTTGCGTCTTGGATAGATACTCAAGGTTCTGTAAGTCTGCCCGTTGCTTACATGCACAGGTCCAATCCTGAGAGATCCGTCCTTGCCATACCCAAGACTGGCGTCAAATATCCCTTTAGCTTCACTCCACGGATACTGTACATCATAGGTCCCTTTTTTAAGCTGTCTCGGGTCGACCCACTGATGCAGGTACACTGATAAAGTGCGACTAAAATGTACGTTAATTAAGTACATGTACGTACGAAGCCACTACCACTCCAAACTGTACTCGTCTACAAAATAAGCCTCATCTTCATTGATGCATGAGCCCCATAGTAGAAAACAATATCAAAACACACGACGTACTAGTTGTGGAAACAATGATGCCAACCAGGCCTTGTAGCAATAAAACACAGTGGAGCGAAGAAACAAAGAGTTTCTAACGCTAGTTCGTTTTCAGATGATTCTGTACATGAGCTTATTCGCGTCAGTTGCTTGAAAAATATCCCACATCTGCTGAAGTTACATAGTACATACTTCATGTCTAGTTCCCATACGAGTGATAAATCCTAGTCAATGGTTGAAACTGACGCCAGATATTTTCTTTATCCTCATCATACTATGTACTGCGCAGAGGTATTAATTTTCTACCCTTGACCCCTCCCCAGTGCCGTCCCACAGTATGCAACCCAATATCTACCTATTTATTGATCAGCTCGGGCGATGCCAATTTATCAAGACAGGCAGGTATTTATAGTACGGATGGTCCAGACATGAGATTAAGACAATGAGCAGAATACTCAAAACCGAAGGATGCTACAAAATATTCAAAATTATAGCAGAATTGTTTCCATCTTCTCCTTGTCGTGACATAATTTAACCTTATCGACTTACCATTTGGCATGCTTCGGTAACCTGGCCAGGGTCGACTGTTACACATCATTGTTCAACATTCACTCCACTATCAAAGGCTCAGGCCCGGTGATCCTGGCCGAACCATGGCATGTCAAAAAGCACCAAGGGAAAATGAAGTTGGGTCCATGCAATTTCCCTCGGAGTGTACTATGAATGCAAGTATCAACCATTCGAATCATATAGAGTGTGACAATGAGAAACGCGCCACGGTGTTCATACGCCACTAAAATTTATTGTTTTGGTAGTACACAAGTAATGGGTATATCACTTCATTGACATGCTGAAGGATGGTTTGTTTTAGAACGAATGAAATGTTCAAGTGTCAGCCTTGAGGAGCTTCCGTGGAGTTTTCTGGGCGCTTGTGCTAGAGGACAAAAGGGAAAGGAAAAAAGATAATATACAAGAATCGTCGTCGTCGTCTATCTAAAATATCTAAGCTGTATACTTTAATACATACATGAAGCAAATTCGTCATGATTTGTTGGACATAAGGTGGTGCATATTTTCACCAGACCTACAATAGTTACTCACTGGCTTAACCGTCAAACACATCGTGCTGGAGCTCAATACCAAAGTCCTGTGCAACATCCTTCATCCTCTTCTCCATCTCGTCCTCCATCCCTCCTCCAAGACCCAACCATTGACGCAGCTTGAATATGTAGAAGGCCACGTCTGAGGCTGTCATGACAATCTTGAAGATAATATGACGCCAACGGTTGTGGAGGCGTTGCCCCAGTGCCAGCTGGGGGTCCTCAAATAGACTGCGGCTTGCCCATTCACCCATCATCTTTACACGATTGACAGGCGAGCCCAGGTATTGGTTATTGCCCTGCACGATTCGCATGTTGCGGCCGATGAAAATCAGCTCTTGTGGCCACTTGTCTTCATCCGCCAAAACCTCACGAATGCCCTGCTTCATCCGCTTCTGCATTGCGTAGTGTCGCTCAGCCGGTGTATTGCCTTCTAGTTCCTTCATGATACCGTTATGCGTGCGCTTGTCCCCACCTTCGTATGGGCGTAGTAATGTCGCGCTTGCGAAAAGGTCCGCCGCTTTGATACCCCATGCATCCGTCACTTGTGAGATTGTTTTGTTATCGAAGGTCATGAGCGCTTTCCAGAAAGTACCGTATTCGTGTCTGAACTTTGGTGACATATATACGTAGAGTCCATGGTCAATGAGCACAAGCTCTGCTCGGCCGTTGGGCAGACGTCTGATAAAGATATTGCCAGGGTGCGGGTCACAATGAACAACTCCCCACTTGAAGATCTGTGCGGAGAAGAGGTCCACCATGGTCGTCATGACTTCTTGCGTGGACAGTCCTAGTCCCCCGCGACCTCGTCGCCCGCGCCATTCTTGACGCTCCGGTTTGAGATTCTCCTGATAGGGCCGTGTCCGAAGCTCGCGCCGGGTGGCATCGAAGTTGAAAGGGGGTAACGGGCCCCCAGCACCAGGTGATCCATTGCCATGTCCTCCAAGCCATCTAGATGTCATTGCTTTCTTGTCCCAAAGCCTTACACCCTCGATCCATTCAGTCACGAGAACTCGTTTTGTCGTGAATTCGGGGTAAACTGTCGGAATATAGACCCTCCCTTTTAGGGACTTCTCTGCGTTGACAAGATCCCGCATCTTCTCTGAGTTCTTAGCCTCATTGACGAAATCGGTCTCCAACTCGAGTCGCTCTGTGATAAAGGGTACCAGCTTATACAGTGGGAGATCAAACCACTTGGAGTAGATCCATGCGACTGTTCTAATCCGTATCAGCAAGCGTATGCGAGTTAGTTTTGTATGTGTTAAGCTCACTTAAATGCCCATAGATCCCATGATATCTGCTTGGCAATCTCTCGTTTCTGGATCTTGATGGCCACTTCACGCCCATCCGCAAGTCTGGCCCAATGGACTTGAGCAACACTGGCACTTGCTCTGGCCTTGCGTTCCATCAACCCCATTCCATCTTTGCCTGTGAAGCTAACACCAAACACGTCTTCGACGCTTCTGCCATAATCCTGCCGTATCACTGCTTCAATGTCACTCCAGTCGTCTTGAGGCGCATCGTCAAACATGCGACTGAACATCTTTTGAAACTCGGGTGGCAGAACGGCGCTCTGCATTGCGATGGCCTGTCCGATCTTGAGGTAAAGCCCGCCGTTGGCACGGAGGAGGTTGAACAACCGCTCAGCGTTTCGATTATGCAAGTCCTGCACAGTCCCACCCGCAATGGGTTGCGGCCGAAAGTTTAGTTTGTAGTCAATGGCTACAACCAACCCGGTCCCGAATGTGTGTAACGAGCGCCCGAAGCCAGATGCGTAGATCTGACGGTCACCGAGATATATGACACCTCCCACTACTGATATCATGAGTAACTGCCGCGCCCAACGTCGTCCCCGTATGTACTCTTTTGCTCGCCGGGGAGCACCGAGCTCCTCTGGTGATGGAGGTCGCATGGCCTGGAAGGGTCCGCCGGATTGTAGTCTTCGATGTAACGGTTTGAAGGTTTTGTACCGGCAGCGCATGGCGGCACGCGCCCAGTGGCCAAGCATGGCGTTTGTTTGGTGATCGATTATCGAAAACAAAACATGGGGAGTATAAAGGAATGCAATTGAACAATTTGTCAGCTGAGGACGCAACGGTCTTTGTCGATGAAGGGGAAGAATTGGGAAAATGGAGGGCTGAACGACACAATTTTCTTACTCTGTCTCCGGAGTCATGAATGACGTCCGAGATGAAAATCCCGGATAGGTAATCACCGGAACGGCTCGGAGAATTGGTGGGCACACGGTCGCCTTCCGCAACTCGGGGCAATATCAGACCGATTTCCCGACTCGACCGTGTAATTATGTATATTTATTAACAAACTACCTACGTACACTTCCATGGTTTCTCCTACGCTGACACTGCTGGGTTGTCTAATAATGTTTCTCTCGAGGTCACCATCGTCTTCGTGATACTAGACTAACTGAAATTATTAGGCTTGTATCCGTAATGGTATTCAGTCTAGATCTGGGTCCCTCAAATCTCAGCGTCATTGATATCATTGTTAGTTCTTTGATCCGTGATTCCTCAATCCAGCTTTTAGAGTAATAATTTTAAAGAATGATTGTCGTCTGCCCTGAAGTCACCATGGATAAACATAGATACATATGGAAGATCGGTGTTCCACCGTCGTCAGAGGTCTATATTACTCCGGGCTACAGGGTAAGCATCTAAATATATTGAACTGACGACTTGGCCAAAATCGAAGGTACCTTCTTGGAATTCAAATCAGGTACTGGGCATCTATCAGTCTTATAAAGGGCGGAATATTCGTGATTGTTACTCCAGAAAGCCTGTAACACGTCAGAACATACACACTTCAGACTCACAAAGCGTCATGCGTGTGTCGCGGGATCGACATACTCCAGTATGAACTGGTACATCCTACTAACGTACCTATTCTAAGATTGTATGTACGTAGTAGGTATCCATAGTAAGTTTATTTCCTAGGAGGCCAGATATTATTTCTTTTTTGTAACATGATGTGGCATTTGATGATTCCCATAATAAGAATTATAAATACCTAGCTGAATTATATAGTTGGATTTCCAGATATTCATTACTGATATTGTAGCGCAACTCTATAGAACATCGCCTTGATATGTAAGTCGAGTAGTAGTAAGTCGAGGGTTAAATAGACGCCGACAAATATCAAATACGCGTGTACGCCACAATATATAATCAGGGGGGGATCACGTAACCTGTGTGATCAGGGTGAGCGTTAATGTGAGGTTGAATTTGAGACTCCACACAAGATGCCGAAACATGGGGCATTATGCAGTTTGTTTCGTGATGGGAAAAGCTTATTGAGGATTGTGCTAAAGATAATCTCAATCTGTGCGGTCTCAGCGAGTCAGCATGGTACTGTAGGTACCTGTAGGTAATTGGACCAAAGGGAAAAAGACAAGAAAAAGGACATGTGTTGCTTGGCTATCATTCGTCGGACGGTTATCTCCCCTCTACTGGAACATCGGCCCGTCGCAGATTGATACAATGAGGACTGGGTAGAGCAAGTTTGCTCCGCGGCCAGAAGTTGGAGCGGCCCGAGGCCATGAGGCTGATCTGTTGAGAGTTTGACGATGTGCATCCTGGCAACGGGGCAATCGAGTTGATTTGTAGAGGTCTGGGATGTCAGTATTCATGGATATTAAGACAGTCTTGCGACTTGTTGATTATAGACAGAGGTACATACATACTATCTAGTACTGACCTTACTATACCCACCCTTCTGTCGTTATACCTGAGGTACCTCGGCAAGGAATGGAGTCTAAAGGTACTATGTAGGTAAGTAGTATAAAGGTCAAATTTCTCTCAAAGTACAGTAGGTGCATGCTACTGAATTTTAGAGACTGGATGACCAGGTAGGTACGTAATATAGTAAACCCAGGCTGTATTTCGTATCTCAAGGCTTATTGACGTGGGCTGTTCTGGACAGATTAGTGCCGGGTCCAGCATCGTCTCAGATATAGCGACGGCTGAGTTACAGTGAAATGATTGTTATCTTACGAGGGAGAGAAAGTATGCTTACCGTTCGCACATCTGAAAGAATCTCATGTTCAAATGTGTCTTTACCTGCATACAAATCGAGCCCAAACTGGCAGGACAAGGGTACCTATTGAGCCAAATACTGTAGAACCAAGACGCGTGATAGAAGGGTTCGTACTATGCACGGAGTACAGTATGACTGCATCCAAAAATGACGGCTACGACGCGTGGGATTGGTGGGCATGCTGCAACGGTAAAGGCCCACATGGGTTAACCTTACATTTCCATGGATGCTGTGACGAGTTATGGGATGGAGGGAGGGATAAGCAGCATGTATGACATGATTGAGAAATTAAACTTGTGGTCTCTATTGTCTTATTGGCAACCTTGTAAAGTTGGCTGCTGGCGCAAACCTTGAAGAGGAAGTTATTACCTACGACAATCCGCGACAAAAGGGCATGCGAGCAAGACAAGGAATCGATATAATAGATCGGCATCAGATCAATGCATGGAATATCCAAATTTCTGCGACGTCCTTTGTTAGATTGTCTCCATTTGTTTCGCGTGTTATCGGCGGCGGACGTGAGATGGTAGGATGGTCAGGCCCTGTGCCTGGACCAATGCACCAACCAGGCTAGGGTGTTCAGCACACTAGCCAACCTTAGACTAGCGCAGGCCGTTCCCCCAGTACCTTGCTAAGCCACAATGAGCCAAGTTTGACAGAGCAGAGCAATGCACCTTGTCCGATAACACCCAAAGTCAATCAATCCCCCTCTTCGTTGCTCGATCCCCGACCGACCACATACCTTCGTTCCATTCATTTCATTTCAACTGGAGGACGGTATCGAAAGACGTTGACGATAAAACCAACCGTCGAGACCCGTCGGGGCGTTATTATTCAAAACTGCTTGGCCACCATCGTTCATATCACCAAGCCGATATATCAACTCTATAACTGCGACCGACAGGCGACAAACCACGTCTTGCAACTGCGCCGCATCCTGTTACATTCACCGACATAACTGCCAACGTTTCGTATGAGAAAGCGAGAGAGGTAGAGAGACGGATGGACGGACAGATTTCTTGAAGAAACGGATTGCAGATTCACCAGCTTTCTTACGCCAGTCCTGCCTAGCTTCTCTCCGTCGCCAATGTTATTTATCAACGCTACTACAGAAGGAAAGATTTACGGACGAGCTAGACCTTGAGCTCTCGAATTTCGGTCCCCGCGTCTTAACGACGTCGGCTGCTTGCTCTGTCGTCTCTATCGGACCTCAACCCGGCGTTTAGCGCACAGCCGTCATGTTACGAGCCGGCACACCGTTGACGGTGTTGCTGTTCATAGCCTTTGCTTTTCTCCTCTTAGCTGTTATATCGACACCAATCATCGAAGCTATTCCACTGAGCGATTTCGGCGGTGTTACATATGGCGTTTTTGGCTACTGCCAGAAGGGCAAAGGATGCAGCGGTGTTGGGGTTGGATACGATACTGGTCAGTAAACCGTGACGCCGAGAACTGATTTCCCTTCCGAACTGAACTGACATTACTTATAGAGAAACTAGTTGGAGATGATCCTCAAGCTTTCGACCTGCCGTCTGGCGTTCGAAACACGCTCTCTGCTATTCTCATTGTGCATCCAGTCGCGGCACTCATTACTCTCATCATGACCATTATGGCGGCCGTGTCTCACCTACACGCTCCCTCGCACTCGACAAGATACCTGCTCATTTTGTTTATCTTCCTTTTCATTGACTTCCTAGTCTGTTTGTTGGCTTTCTTGATCGACGTTCTTCTATTTGTGCCACACCTAGCATGGGGCTCATATCTTGTTCTGGCTGCTACTATCATCGTAGCCATTAGCGGTTTGGTAACCTGTGCGATGCGACGCACTCTGGTCGGCAGGAAAGACAGACAACGACGGATCGCACAGAATGCCGAAATGAGCGGCGAGAATTATTACAACAGGAATGCCCAAGATAAGGTGGCTACCGAGGGTGAAGTTTCTAGACAGCCGACTCTCCCCGTCGTGAGTGGTGGCAATGGCGTTCACGACAATCTCCCAGCTTTCACAACTTTTGAGCAAAAGAGCCGAAACGACCAAATCAGTGAAGAAGCCATCCCTCTCACCCGCCAGACCACATCAAACCGTTCTCCGGTCTCCCATAATGAAGTTGGTGAGGCAGCGGCATTCAACAGGAGCCCACAGAGACAAGGTTCTCGCGATCAGTTTGGAAACCCAATCGACAGTGTTACCGACCCATATGCGACTCGGAGAGGACCTTCCCCGAGCATGAGCAACCGCGGAAGAGGAGGTGGAGGAAGCTATCGTGGTGGAAGAGGGGGCTATGGTCGCGGTGGATATGATAACTACGGAGCTCCAATGCGTGGTCGTGGAGGTTATGGCCCTCCTGGCAGGGGAGGTTATGGTCCCAGAGGAGGACGAGGAGGATATAACCCCCCAGGCCGAGGAGGTGGGATGAGGGGAGGTCCGAATGTACCTCCAGGATACAATAACGGCCCTTACGATCGGAGGCCACCTCCTGGGCAAAACTATGCGCACGATGCTCAACCATCAGAGCCATTCAATGGGTATAGCTCGACGAACCCTTCAATGCCTAGTGTAAATGCTTACACCGCATACACCCCAGAGCCTACATTACCACGCGCTGAGTCACCCCCGCCTCTGCCAGGAACCCAGCCTGCCACTATAGGCGGCCAAGCAGTAGAGATGGATGCATCCCCGGCAGTTCAGCGCCATGAAGGAGGAGACCGCGGACAGCTTCGGGATAGCGACGCGGATGTTGCAGGTATGGTCGGACTCCAACAGGGACAGATTCCACATCGGCATGACACCTACATGAGCGAAGGAAGCAGATATAGCACTGATGAGTATGTTCCCAACCAACCCAGACGCCTATCGACGTGACGCTGACTTCTTGAGCAGGCCATTTGTCCCACCGCGTGCAGGATGGAATCAAGGCGATGGCAGGAATTCACCTAGGGCCCCATCCCCACTTGTAATAGGTCGCTCAACAGCTGAGCAAGGAAGAAACACGCCTCCCGTCACACAACAGCCTATGGCTACCACAAACAACAACTATTATGAAGATGTTGATCCTCGTTTCGCCTCTGATGCACCACCGGCAAACAACCCCCAGCCGCCCCCGATTGAGCCTATCCCGGAAGATATTCATGCCAATAACGCAGGCGCTCGAAGCCCTACTATATCAGAACACTCGAATTTTACTTCCATATCTCAGCGTGGCATCAACCCCCGCTGGAATCCTAACCCCCCTCCGCTACCATACCAACAAGGGCCTCCTCATCGTCGACCAGCACAACAACAAAAACGTCAAGACATACTCCTAGACAACCCCGACTTTCAATTGCCCACTTCGAGGACCGGTCGAGGCCCTGGGATGATACCGGGAAGCGCATACCCACCGGGCGGCTTCTAGTGAATCTACTGGGTGAGCTTCCTCAATGGTACTAGGGTTGTATATATTCGACTGGACCATTTCTAATCTATCTCGATCCACGATATGTGGCTCGGGTGTTTATATGTTTAAGTTTCTTCTCCTTCCTATGGCTATTTGCCCAAAAGACACCCTTGTCTTTTAGACTAATATAGTGTCTTGTTGGTTGGTTTACTAGATCAACTGTGTTGGTTCACTTTTCTATGACTTTTTTTGCATATTGTATTACCCCAGACGTACATTTCAGTTCCTACCTCCACTGCTCTGGAAACCACACATAGCTTTCTCTCTTATGTTCTGACACTTTCTTCTACCCACACTGGTTTTGGTTTTGTTTTTGTTTTAGATGTAGCGGATGACGCTGTGATTTCTGTAGGTTTGGTAAATCACGTTACAGGCCACGTCTAGTGGCGTGAAATAAATATACAGCGTCTAGAGGAGGCGGATGCTGCAACGGAGGATGTTACTTTGATTGATGGAAAGAAAACACGAATATGAATGCGAGCATCATCGGTAGACAAAAAGAATCGCACAGGGCGCAACGAGTGAGACGAAAGCTAGGAGGGGTTTGATATTTGATGTTGGCGTGTGCCGCTACAGGTCGACATCGGTTTGTGCAGAGTGGAAGAATAAAGAATTATTAAACAAAATGACCCTCTTTCTAAATAATAAACCCATCCTCTTTATCGGATTGGAGCACTGTACCCGCTCTGTTTGTACGTGCGTGCCGTTATCTGTGCCTTCAGCTGCCAGCCAGTTGATGCTGTTAAGGTCACGCATATCGGATGCTTCCAGCATCCAGGTTACTTGGACTCTTCAACCCGCAATAAAACTCTTAAATATGGCTCCTGAAGTCGAACGTTGAGCATAAAGCTCTATTTGATAACAATAAAATGCATAATTACGACCAAATACAAGCTTATAGTGATAAATGAACGACCACTTTCCTCATATGAAGCACTTGTTCACAACGATGTCTACTGACACCTGACAGGCACCGTTGGTCTCGGGAATGATATGAAGCACATTTGCAGCCACCTTACAGTCACTGTCAATCTCATGTCGACTTCTTCTCCTCTCACTTCTCATCCAGAGGAGTGAAGCATCAACTTAATCTTTTCTTCAGTTGGCTGATCGGCCACGAAGAATCTTCTCCAACACCCTGCCATTTCTTTCCATCTACGAAGCAGCCTAGGTAGGTAGGTATACGATCCATTCATATCTTCGACATTTGGGTCTCGTGAGTATTGCATTGCCCCCTTTTCGTCTCATTCTCTGTTTCCTAGATTGGAGTGTGCCTACTTCCCACTCTTGTTGTATGCAGCGCAGTGTGGGCCGAGGAGTAGAAGGAAGGTGACGATGCTCCGTTCCTTCCCCCGACTCACCCACCAGCAACATACAGCTTCTTTCTTACACGGTCTCTTCAATCCATCTCTTCCTACCTTCAACTCTCTTCTCACAAGCCAAGTCCATTGTGCCCAAGCGATGGCAGAAGTCTGAGAACCCAGTCGTTCTTTGAACTATCTTATCCTGCGCCACGCATATTCACCATTTCACCATTTCTACAGTCGTTCTCCCCCGTTTGCAGAAGAATCCTTGCGTTTGATCACTTCGCGACCTGATCCGAGTACCCAACTGCAGTCAAATCCGGGCCATCTAGCAACTCAATCTAACATACACCTTCCTTAGATCTTAGAGATTTCGATCGTCCCTACCATCTCTGGCCAACAAGATATACCAAGCGGAGCCAACATGGAAGACCTGTCTTCTCCCGTTAGCATCACTTCATCTACCCCAACTGCGCCAACCTCGGCTTCCAAGGTCACTTACACCACGGCTGGCACCCCATACAACCCAAGCACTTCTCAGCCTCTGCAACCACCTGCCCGACGAGGTCGTTCTCTCAAGTGGCCAGCCGGCCTTCCTGCAGCCGGCCTCTCTCTGCTCCCCAAGTCCGTCCTTGCTGCTCTTCCTCTCAAGGCAGGCTCTCGGTCTTCCTCTCTCCAGCAGTACAGCCCCCAGACACCGTACGACGGAGCATCTAGCCCTTTGAACGACACAGACCACAGATGTATCAACATGTCTGCTCAAGTTCCCTGTATTGGATCTTCAGCAACTCCATCGCCACTTACCTCCCTATTTTCTGAGGCTGAACAAGACACGTTCACCGACGTTGACCCAAGTGAGGAAAGCGATGATGATTGTGAACTTGGCATGGACCCGCTGATGAACATGACCGTCAAGTCTCTTCACAATTTGGCTTCTTACCCAAACCCTAATCAGAAGCGAGCTCAGAAGGCTCTGCTTCGGGGACTCAAACCAGCTCTAGGGTTAAAAGCGGCAACTCGCAGTGACGAGCCGTCCACCCCGCTCGACCATTCCGTTGGACTTCTAGATGGGCTCAAGAATAGTGCTGGATCGCCCAGCATGTTCGATTCAACCCAGACAGAGACAGATCACTTGGGGAAACCCCACGATGATGCATTCTGGAACCCCCAGGGTGATAGATCGCCTGGGATTCCCCTAGGTGTCTTCAAGAGTTTCGATCGCGCAGTTGGCAGCAACTCTACCCGCACTGCTACTCCTCTTGTATCTGGGTCTGGTGCACCACTACCTCTGACCGCTGGCCCTCCTGGCCAACGCCAGTATCGCCCATCTACCTTCGAGTCGACCTTCAAAGCACTACAAACCAACGTACCAAGTCAAGATGCCAGTCAGGAGGAAGACGATGACGTTCTTGTCATTACCCGACAAACTCTACGACAAGCGGGTATTGATAGTACTAGTCTGCTACGACCCGCTCCCTCGTTTGAAGTAACGACTTCGTTGGCACCCAAACCCCCGTTATATGCGCCCACGACAGTCACAGGAACTCCAAAGAACTTGTCCTCCGGTACCAACACCGCTCTAGCCAACACCTCCTTGATAAAAGGTTATCGGTATCCCCAAAAGTTAGAGCCATCCCCTTGGGGCTCAGGCACTATGGCATCTGACTGCTGGGCATCATCACTGGAGCTGAGCCAGCCTCGATATATATCGGGACCCCACCTCAGGACAGCAAAGGAACTTGAGGCTTACAATAATAGGATCAATCGCGCCTGGTACTACGGAGCTGACTTTCTGGTGGCCGAGGCTGATGAAATTGCCTTGCAAGTTCAGCCTCCCAAGGGGAAGGGAGAGTTTGGCGCAATTGGAGATGGGCGTCCATCGAAGAAGGGTGAATATCACCGCCCAATGGGAGTTGATGATGCCAATCGCATGTCAGTAGCGGAACACGCTCGCCCGCTGTTCAATATGGCATATGTGAATGTGCAGAAATTTGTTGAAGGAGAGTGGCAGAAGAGCCACGGAGGTCGTGCAGCGGCAGTTCAGGCAGCCAAGTAGTTGGAAAGGAGGCGCCTAGCGACGAGTATG
Organism: Fusarium verrucosum; assembly: GCA_013623715.1. NCBI lineage: Eukaryota > Fungi > Ascomycota > Sordariomycetes > Hypocreales > Nectriaceae > Fusarium > Fusarium verrucosum. Next base: position 88,122 of record JABFFJ010000131.1, read on the forward strand.
AACTATTCCACCCACAACGAATGCTCGATACATGATAGCATGGAATAGTTTCAGGGAAGAAGTATGTGGAAGGTGACCTCGCGTTGCCATCGATGAAGGTTGGATGTTTTTTGGGATGGACCCTGACGGGAAGTTAGTCACATGTTTATACTTTTAAGCACACCAAGGGTCAAACAAGTGTATTTCGACCGATTCACACACTGATAGTATAACAACAACGGCTAAATTGGTAGTCGTTAGCCGACATGTGAATGAAACATGATGGATTAATCTGTTGTTCGCAATTGCAAGTGTTGATGATGTAGGTAGGTAGTAATAGGTGAGTAACCTGGTTTCAGAGCAGAAACCAAGGGCCAGTCGAATGCAATGGTCAATCTCTGAAAACTGCGTTAGGAAAGTTGTGACAGGGGACGCGACATTCGAACCAACATCGTCACTGTTAGAAATCAAGATTTGATATGATACTCGTCCTGTAGGGTCTCTCAGCCTGCCATAGGGTGTTGATATGTGCTTGGCACATGTCCATGATGGCACGTGTCAAAGAGAGAGAATGATCAACAACAGCCACTTTTATGTCCAGCTCAAAGGGAATGACGAGAACCAGACTGACATTTGGAGTATGTACACAGAGTGAGTGTGAGTGGGTCCCATGACGTTGATCAGGGGTCCTGTTTTGTCTTGGGGATCTTATCTTAACTACCTAATTTCCCATGAAGCAAAAAGACAGACAGTCAGTTGGCAAAAGCTTACTGCAGTTTCGAGTACGCGTTTGTGGCTCAAGACACTTGCTTGGTCTTAAACACACGCGCCTCTCTTCCTAGTTGAACCCTTCCCTCC